>JANHGC010003586.1:2413-14220 GCA_027560395.1 Boaedon fuliginosus
ACATATTTTGCATTGTGCCATATAAAGAAGTAAAAGTTTTTACTACGGTCTGTGCTCCCAGGTTTAAGCTCTTGAGTCTACTTTCCATTCAATGGATAATAAACCATTCTCTTGAGGAATTTCCCCCCCCGCCCCAGACTTTTCTGTATAGTTTGTTGCTTCCTGAGGACTTAATTTTTTTATGTATTATTTGATTGCATTGTACATTAAAGCTACAAGACAAGACTCCCAATTCTCCCTTTTTTAAAATTAAATTAAATTAAAATTTGACATTGAAGGAAATATCAGTTTAGTTTCTTCTAACTGCTGCTACATCTGTTCTGCAATTCCATGAACTATGACTCACTAGCTTATTGTTCTTTTTTTCCTTTAAACTTACAGGATGTATGACATGGTTTAAAACTTCATAGGTCATCATTTCTCATTTTTATTTAGCAGGAAATTTTAAATTGAAAAACCTTCTGGTGGTCCCATTGTATTATTTTTAGACAGCTAACTTCCATTTCCGTTGAAGTTTAAATTTCTCCAAGCTGTGTTTCCTTTCCTATTTATTTTGCAAATGTTAAAATATTTACTGTTAATAAGAATTGCCATTAGAATACATACAATGATTCTTTTATGAATACAGGCATGATGAACCACATCTGAAAATTGGTTTATTTTCTTATTGTGAATAAAAGAATCTACATAAGAGAAACATTTCTTTTGCTTGACAATTCTATTTTCTTTATATATTTACAAGTCTGTATCTAGTTATCGAAAAATTGGATATTTTCTTTTTTTAAAAGATTATATGCTATGTCTCCATTCTTAATAATTATATAAATGTCATAGTTACAGTTTCAGACTGAATGTTCATTTTATACCCATTAGGCAATATTTTTATTGTAACTTGGTATAACATTACTTAAACACTAGTACTGTGTTTTCCTGAAAACAAGTCCTAGCCTGGTTTTTTGGGGTGGGCCTAATATAAGCCCTACCCCAAAAATAAGTCCAGGGGGTGGGAGTGGTCAGCATGAGAGGCAGTGAGTTGCGGGGGACAATGGTGTTCGGCCGTAGCCCGCCGGTTCCTTGGTGCAGTGCAAATACCATTCATTCTGAGCGTGGAGGCAGAGGCGGGTGGGAGAAGTCAGGCAGTTCAGACATGCCGCGTGGCCTGACTCATGGGAGGCCCGTGGGTGCTTTGCACGGCGGCACCAGCAACAAGCAGAGGAGGGGGAGCAGGAGGCAGGCGATTCCGACACCCTGTGTGGATGTGTGTTCGGCGCAGCCACAGGCAAACTGAGAGATGGTAGGATGGAGCATTGGGATCGTCTTTCCCTCTGCCTGGCTCTGCTGCACAGTTTTTGCCCAGAAGGAGGTGAAGCTTCGTGCACTTGCAAAGGGGGCGCTTTGAAACAGACCGTATCACTTCATTTCAAACCAACCCCTTTGCAAGCACCTGGAAGCTTTGAGTCTCCATCATTTCTCCATCTGGTGAAAAGTGTTTGATCACCTGTCAGGTGCTTGGGAACATCATTTTTTAAAAAGAAGGGATTTTAAGATCAGAGGCCAGAGTTGGGAAACTGCATATGAATATCAAAATAAAAATATGCTACCAAAGATGGAAAGAGATGACAAAATCCAAAATGTTTATATGCCAGGAATGTCTTATCCACAAAGCTCTAGTTTCTGTACCTTGCTAGGGATGGGAAACTGTAGATTTTGGCACCTCTGCAGGGAAAAAAGGACTATACTACTTAAAAAGGCCCACGATAGCCAGTTTGGTGTAGTGGTTAAGGCACCAGGCTAGAAACTAGGAGATTGGGAGTTCTAGTCCCACATTAGGAACGAAAGCCAGCTAGGTGTCTTTGGGAAAATCATTCTGTCTCTCAAAGAGTCCAGAGAACTTCAAAGATAGTTGTTGTGAGGAAAATAGGCGGAGGAAGGAGTATGAGGTAATGTTCACTTCTTTGAGTTACTTATACAATAATAAATAAAATTGTTTGTGAAAGATAAAGCAATAAAATGAGTACGTAGATACTAGAAAGAAATCCTTTTTGGCTTGGACTTAAACATTTCATTAAAAAACCGAAAGTATCTCAAGTGATGTAATAAGAATTAGTTATTCAAAATGTAAAGGTTTTTGTTTGCTTCAACACATATGTCACTATTTGCAGCAATAGAAACATAACACACATATGCCTATGTCACCAGCTCCATTCCTATAGGCGTTTATTTATTAACGTTTGTATTTTTATATGTGTTCTTGTCCAAGAACCTTAGGAGACACCTCATCTTCTTTCTTCTTCCTCCACCCATTTCCTCCTTCCTCTGAAGCAGCCTAGCTTGACCTAATCCCATGGTGGTGAACCTATGGCACGCGTGCCAAAAGTGGCACGCAGAGCCATTCCTCCCGGTATGTGAGCTGTCGCCCCACGCACACGTGCACACGCCTCCCACGATTTTTCATTTGGAAAAAAAATATATGAAAGGCCCTTCTGCTTGCCCTGATTCTATACTGGCTTTTCTTCCTCTTCCGAAGCATAGGTGATTGGCACAGTAGCGCCAATCAGCTGTATTTCAGAAGAGGGAAGATGGCGCGTGGAGGGGGATGCATGTGCGCATGCACAGGGGGCGTGTGCGCATGCGCACATGCAGGGGGGATGGGCACGCAGACCTGAAAAGGTTCACCACCACTGACCTAATCTATTAATTTCTATGTAGCCCTCTATAGCAAAAGAGAAGCATAAAGCAGCACACGCACAAACACACCACATTTAAACTGTGTGGCATGGATTTGGAGGGCTAAAGCTGAAATCAAGAGATTACATGGTTAGGATGGGTGGTTGTAACCAGTAGATTCTCTTTCTAGTCACAATCAATGTAAAATAAGAGAAAAGACCACAAAGTAAAGGATGAATTCTGGCTGATTTGTGTGAAACAAAATGAGGAAGTATGCTAAGCTTTCTAATAAGAGTTGGGCAGATCCTTCAAAAGAGATGCTTTGAAGTATGCAAAGCATCTTTTTTTTAAATTGTGAAAGCAGCTGTGTCTTTTTTTAGACTCAGTAAAATTCTGGGAAAACTGCTTTTGAAATAAAGGGACCCAATATAGATAACATGTACAGAGGCTGCCAAAAGCTGCTCCCAATACAGCTGCACGAGTCTGGAAAACAGTACTTATTTATTGAACAAATTTATATAGTCACCCAACTCACACATGACTCCGGATGGCTTCATTTAAAAAAAAAATCATCACATTATAAAACCATAAAAGAAAACTCTACCCTACCCACCAAGGCAACAACAATACAATTAGATTAGCCAATTGATCAATACCATTTCAATTTGTGATCCCCAGGCCCTCTCTCAAAGCTATGCTTATGGGCCTTTCAGAAAAGCCACAGGGTGGGGGTCAATTGTACCTCATGGGGAATGATGTTCCATAAAGAAGGGGCCACTACCAAAAAGGCCCTTTTTCATGGTCCCCTCAGGTGACAATCCCTAACGGAACTGATCTACTCATTAAGTTCGTAATTTTTTTATTCATCTTGTAAAATTCCCTATCATGGCACATAGCAAACGTATGAGGGGACTAATAAATATCACAAATGAGAAGGATCAGTTGCTTGTCCTTATGCATTACCAGGAAATGGAAGACGAGTCAGTGGGGCACAAGGAAAAGGATACATAATAAACACAGTGAAGAACTGTAGAATTTGCCATTAAAAATTACACTGAGTTATACCCCACCTTTTCTTTAAGAAAACATGACTGGAAACACTTGATGACTCCCTATTTCCTTACAATAACCCTATGGAGTAAATTTAATAGAGATATATTGACCGGTCTACAAATACACAAGAGAGTTTTCAAAACTGAGGTTATTGGATTTGGATGGAGTCTCTCCAAACCTGGTCCACATAAATCACTAGAACACACCTATTCTCACTGTAACAACTGGCTTTACTAACTACTGCATTATTTATGGAAAAGCAAGACGTTGGCACACAATATTAATCTAGGTAACCACTTATATCATGTTCTTCAAAAGCTTTTGCAGTTGATTTCTTTAAACTGTTTAACAGTGTGTCGTACTCTATAGAGTATTCATTTAACATGATACACCAAACGTAACTATGGACATGACCCTAACCATCAGATAGCATGGCTAATCACAGGCATTCATGGTTTACCAGTTATTCTCCCTTTTAGACCAATATCTTCACCAGGACTGGCCAACGAACCTTTTTTTTAACTGCTCCATTTTAGAAAAGAAAATGAGTATTTCCCCACATTCCTATTTTATTTCTATATTCCCCTTGTGAATACACACTGGGTGTTTGGGGGTGGTGGGAGCAGAGGGCACTATAGCAGAAAAATCATTAAAGCTAAAACAAACTCATTTGGATCCATTCAACCTCCTATCTTTCTGTTAAAAGATATGAAGCTAGGCCCAATCATTAAATGCATTAAAGAGAAGCTGCAAATAAAGCATGCAGGATAATTCCCTGATAACAAAAACAGTCTCAGGATTGGATTTATTTCTGTAATAATTGACTGAGAAAGGCATTACCTTTACAAATAAAACAATCCACTAAATCCAGTTGTTCTTGCTTGTTCTTACGGTTATGCCTAGACTAAATTAAATTAAGTCAAATCAATTAAATTTAAAAAAAGAAAAGAAGGACTAGGGGTGACATGATAGCAGTGTTCCATTATCTAGGGGGCTGCCACAAAGAAGAGGGAGTCAAGCTATTCTCCAAAGCACCTGAGGGCAGGACAAGAAGCAACAGGTGGAAACGAATCAAGGAGAGAAGCAACCTAGAACCAAGGAGAAATTTCCTGACAGAACAATTATTCGATGGAACGACTTGCCTCCTTGTGAATGCCACAATACTGGATGTTTTTAAGAAGAGATTGGGCAGCTATTTTTCTGAAAGGATATAGGATTTCCTGCTTGAGCAGGGGGTTGGACTAGAAGACCTCCAAGATTCTTTCCAACTTCTGTTAACCCCAGTTATGCAACCTGGCCTCCATTCCAGGACAAGAAGAAAAGTAAGAGTCCCTAACCCTACTACAGGTAGTCATCAACGTACAATCACTTAGCGATCATTCAAAGTTACAACAGAAGAAAAATTACCACCAGCCTTCACATTTATAACCTTCATAGCATTCCCAGGTTCAAGTGATCAAAATTTGAGTGCTTGTCCACCAGCATGCATTTATGAAAACTGCAGTGTCCCGGGGTCACGTGATCATCAATTGCAATCTTCCCAGCTGGCTTCCAATAAGCAAAGTCAATGGGGGAAAGCTAGATTCATTTAAGGATTGCATGAATCATTTAACACCTGCAGTGATTCACTTAACAATTCTGGCCAAAATGTTGTAAAATTGGGCATGACTCCCTTAACAAACGCCTTGCTTAGGAATGGAAATCCTGGTCCCAACGGTGTTTGTACATTAGAGATGACCTGTATACTGTATTAACTGTGTTTCCCCCAATCTCATCCAGTGATTTAAAAAAAAAAAAAACCCACATACATCTCCATTAAAATGAGTGCCTTAATTTTTTTTAGGAAAGGATAGAGAGATTTCAAAGAGGGAAGGTCTTTGGGGAATACACCGAATCACAACTTATTCCTTTTCTCTGAAATCTGCTTTTGCAATCTGGTATGTGCCATATGTCCTGGAGTACATCCAAGACATGATCAACAACAGACAGCTGGAGGGATTTTCTTAAAAATAAGCTACACGTTTTCTGGTTGGACACTATCACCTCAGCCCACGAAAACTCAAACCACTGCAAGAGTTTGGCCATTTCCCCAATACATTCTTCTTCTCCTTCAAACTCACAACAAAATATTTACACATTTAAGTTTTCTGAAATCTATTGAGATTTCCATTATTCCTTTGAACTGTTGTTTTAAATTCAAATTAAATTAATTTAGTTCTGCGGTATCATATAGAGGGGATTAGGGCTGCTGGGTTACTAATGTGTGATCTCCACTGAAAGAAAAAAAATGCAGGCATAAGTAGCTCTAAAGTGACCCACATTAGCAATGTGCCTAATAATTAAATTCCTGGTATTTTCACTATTTTTCTTATGAATATATTTTCTTTAAAAAAAAAAGCATACTTGTTAAAGGACCAGAAATCACAACCCTGGGAACTTCCAACTGCCCTACCTTGGAAATTACACATCAGACACTTGGCCCATTTGAACAGCATTCTCAGATGTCATCATCCAGTCAACTTCCACTACTAGGTTAACTAAAAAAAATTCACAATTCAGTAGTTTCTAAAGTAAAACCACAGTACTATTGCCCTTGACTTTGATAAGATACAGCTGAGATGTATTTAACATGAGGCGAGATAGTAGATGTGAACTTAAGATCATTTCTAAAAGGCGTTCATAAAAATGTATAACAATGGGACCATTGTGTACTGTGATCTATTTTATCTTTTCAGCAGAAAACAGCATTCTGGAGAAATTGCCAACATGTTATTGCTAGCACTTTTCATTTTTATGAAGTCTCCTGTATGAAACGCATAGGCACAAGAAAGCTTCTAAGCAAACAGTGCAGGAAAATTGTTATTATAACAGAGTAGTAGGTCCCATCCTCCTTTAGCTGGAAGGAGATGCTTCCATCGACGCTTGAAGAATGGTATTGCATTATTAGTTTAACATTTGTTTCATTTTATTATCCTAACTTATCAAACACCCAAAACAAACGCAACATAAAATTAGCAATTTAAAAAAAAAACAGAATTTCTAGCTGCTCATAAAGATTTGTCTGCCAAATATGTAAAATCCATCCAATCAGAAAGTTTAAGTGGGAGACGGCACTGATTTGAAAAAGGAAGCAAATAAACAGGAAGTTTAAAAAAAACATTTTCAAATAGCCTGGTAGTAAGCCATGTAGGGCTTTAAAGGTCATAACCAGCAATAACAAATTTTAATGTATCACATTAAATTTAACTAATTTAATCAAATTAAGTTTTAAAGCAATAGTAAAGATGGAAATAGAGGGGGGGAGGGGGTTGCTTTGAAAAATCCTTTTTTCTGAATTACATAAAGTAATTTAAAAACTAAAGAGATATCCATCATGGAGCTTGGCTGGATTAAATGATAAACACTGTCCTGTTGACTCCTGAGGTATATGGGAAACATCTTAAATAGTAAAGTAGCAGAATAGGGTATTTTCCCTATGTAATAATATAAATGCTGGAACGTCTTCCCCCTAATCTCTGCTATGTTGGTGTTAAAAATTCCTAGATAAGTAAATTTCAGAAGTAGTAATTTTTAAAACCTCAAAATTCTCTACTTATGAAAAATATTTCATTAAACTTTACAGCAAATAGTTTGTTAGGCTGGATTTTTTTTTTAATCTAGCTAGAGTTCCCAATTCTAGGGCACTTCTACTTAGAATGAAAAATACACACCTAAACATATATCAGTGCAAATGGTTAAGGGGTTATCCTCTTTCATCCTCTTTTAAAAATGAATAAAAATTGTGACACCGAGTGCCAATTTAAATTAGGCTAGCTTGTAATCTTATACTTTTTGCAAATAACGGAGATTGGGCTCTTAATGTACAGGTTAATATTCCTCAAATGAGGTATGTGCTATCTAGATAAGGATATTGTAGTGAGAATTTTTTTTCCCCCCGACTGTAATACCTGGAGTGCTCCTTCCCTCTTTATTATTGTAATTATTGCAGGTTAGCACAGTTCTCGTTTTTCTTCTCTAATGGCTTGAAGAATGCTATTACATTCTTTCTGGAGAGAAAATGTAGATGACTTTAATGGCACTATTACCATTTCCTAGTGTTTACCTTTCATATCAAAACCAGTTAGAGACAATGATCAGCCTTTTGAAATTACTTTGTGGCAAAAGGAGTACAATGATTTATTATGCAAATATCAACCTTTCACAGGAATTGAAAAAAGGCAACTCTTGCAAATCTAGTAGTAATGCTATTAAAATCTGACTATTAGTTTTCATCTAAAACAAATTTGTCTTTGATGTGGATCCATTGTGCAGGTAGTATAACTCTTCAAATGATCTTAACATACTTAATCAAGTAATCAACTTTTAAGGAACATCTTTCTGGTAATGTTATACAAGCACGTTGCTCTTCTATCAAGATTCATTTGAAAGTTGCATCTTAATATAATAACAACAAAGAGAGGGAAAATCAGCTGATGTGAATATGATATATTGAAACAACATCACAGATTTGAGCGATATAGTTTGATCATACAGATTTCAGAATCTAATACACAATTGATGGCAATTTTGTTTAATTAGAAATGAAACAATCCATTGAAAATTAAAGAAGTTCTTAAAATGGCCTGTCAAAAAAGAGCAAATTAATAAAGGTCTTTAATTGGGTGACTGAGGCGGAGGGGTGTTGCATAATAATGCACTTTTTTTAGGGTCAGTTTCAATCCAATTCCTTAAAGTGGATTTCACCTATAATTGCAACATGTAACAGCAATAATAGTTTCATTGTACTCCTCACAAGGTTTTTGCTTTTGGAAAAATCTGTGGAGGAAGAAATATTAGGTATGTTCAAAGTTATTGATAAAAAATAATAAGGGCAGAAAATAAAGTAACTGATTTTGAATATAGTGCCATTGTTTACCATTATTCTTGAATTTCAAAATATTTGACTTCAATTGTTTTGATTAAACAGATTAACAGAGTTGGAAGGGACCTTGTAGGTTATCTAGTCCAACCCCTCCACCCAAGCAGGGGACTCTCCACCATTTATGACAAATGGCAGTCCAATCTCTTTTTGAAAGCCTCCAGTGAGCTCCCACAACTTCTGAAGGCAAGCTGGTCCACTGGTTGATTGTTCTCACTGTCAGAAAATTTCTCCTGATTTCTAGGTTGAATCGCTCCTTGATCAACTTCCATCCATTATTCCTTGTCTGGCCTTCAGGTCCCAGGGAAAATAGCTTGACCTCCTCTTCTCTGTGGTAGCTCCTCAAATACTGGAACACTGTTATCAGGTCTCCCCTGGTCTTTCTCTTCACTAGACTAGCCATGCCCAGTTATTACAACCATTCATCGTATGTTTTAGCCTCCAGCCTCCAACACCCCTAATCATCTTGATTGCTCTCCTCTGCACTTTTTCTAGAGTCTCAACATCTTTTTTATAGTGTGATGACCAAGAGGCAGTATTCTAGGTGTGGTCTGACTAAGGCTTTGTAGAGTGGTATTAGTACCTCACTTGATCTTGATTGTATCTCTCTGTTAATGCAATTTAGGATTGCATTGGCTTTTTTGGTGGCTGCTGCACCCCACTGGCTCATATTTAACTTATCATTTCTTTATAACTTAGATTTTCTGATTCATTTTATCTGCTTTGTTTTTAGTACCATATGATGTCTTCCAAACCCAAGTTTCTCCAGGGCAGTGTATTTCTGAAAGAACTCAGTAGTCAGTGATAGAGTCAGTTTTATTAAATTAAATATTTTAAATGATCTGTAAACCACAGTGAGATCTGGAGTTAACAAGTCATCTAGATCAAGGGTACCCAGGTCTGCAGAACACTATCGGTCTGCAGCCCATTGGCAGCCATGCTCCATTTGCACAAGCGGTGTGTGCACACATGTAAAACCATCCCAAATCCCCACTGCTGCCAGTCCACAGAGCCAGAAAAGTTGGGAGACCGCTGATCTAAATATACAATAAATCACTAACCTATAGTATTCACACAAGTATTTAGAGTGAGCTACTAGGCTTAACATTTGCCTGAATGTTGGTTTCAGCTTAGCCATTTTTAAGTGAGCCAAATATATTACTTATATTGTCTCAATATAATTCTTTAAAAAAAAAGGTAAGAAGCTTCTAGATGTCACTGGACATCACTGGGTGTCTGGATGTCACTGAAGAGCGACACTTTACTGCCTCAATCAGCCTCAACAGTGGCGAGAAACAGAGAAGCACTAAGGATTGCCAATGTCCATGGAATCACATCCTTGCCTGGCTCACAACCATTTGCAAATCAAGTTACTACAGAATAGGTGTACAAAACTATGACCTATTAGCACCACTGTCACAACGACATAGCCGGGCTTGTGATTCTTTCGTTACTCATTAAATCCTAAACATCAAAAGCAGTTGAAAAGAAGCACCAGAAATGTAATGATGATATTACCTACCTTGATAATGAAACTTCAACAGGAAAATAACTGATTCAGAGAACACCAAAAAAACCAGCAGTTCAGCCAGGAACTATATATCCAGGTTGTAGTCCTCACCCAACAACAATTGGGATTGCTAACTCCATTGATAAATGACATGATTGTTAAGCCATCAGAGTAATACAATGGACGTATGTGACCTCACTTCCTCCATGGTCATTAAGCAAATCATCCAAAGTTCTTAAGTGAGACATCACAAGACCATAGCTTGCATTTTTATTGCTGGCTTTTCCACTCAGTCTGCTTGGCCGAAGCCAGTTATGAAGAATGCAAATGGCAATCATGAAGCCATGGTGCTATAACAAGGACCAGTCATAAAATGACTTTTTCAGCACCATCATAACTTTCATCCATCACTAAACAAGATAGCCATTAATCAAGGACTACTGTATTCTCTGTTATTGACCTAGCTCTCAGGAATAGGCTTTCTGGAGAACGCTGGGAAAAGTGGAACGAAAGACAAGGAGGTGACCAACAGCAGCAAGGTGGATGGACTGAGCTAAAAGTGCCGATGAGTGCACCACTGGGAGACCTGAAGGACTAATTACGGACAGATCATCATGGAGAAATCCTTGTGGTTGCTAGGAGCTGAAATGACTTGAGAGCACATCATCAATCAATCAATTTAATGAAAATGTCCAAGTGGCGCAAATTCAGGTGCATGATATCTTTTTCCTGGCTATAATTGTTGAAGTTCATCAAATGACAGATTCTCAAGATCCTTAATAGGAAAAAAGGAAGCACAGTCAAACCCAGTCTCTCCTGAAGTCACCCAGCAAGGCAACTGTGTTGAAAGACAGTCAACTGTCAAATTTCTAGCAAAAGCTGTCATATCTCTTCAAGGACAGACTCAATTATCCAATAACCTTCTGTCACGCAGGATGAGAATGAGAAATGAGCTGACTGCTTTCACACACAAAAAAAAGCCATAGTAAAGGAAAAAAAATAGATACTTTCGATACACTGACTTGCTGCCTTTACACACAATAATAATCAGTCAATTGGTTGCGGCAATTTGCAACCAACTCTATTAACCAAGAAGATCAAACACACATCTGAATTAAATCATGTAGGCAAAGCCAGTGTTGTTTAAAGAGTTTTAAATGTTTTTATTGCTCCTTAAAATCATGTGTATATATGAAAGAAACAGAATAAGTATTAGGTATGTACTTACACACAGACACACACATTTTATTTTATTTTTAATTGCTTTTGTCATCGGTTAATTTTCCTTTTTAAGGTTCTGTATTTTCAAAATAAGTACTAAAATAGAATTTTAAAAAGCATCAAATCATTGTCAGCAGTAGTTCTTACAAGAAAAAAATGTTCATTTATATATACTTTTAATTAGGCACTATTAGTTTACAGTACCCTTAAGTCTTGTAACATATTCTTGCAAATATTTTCTAAACCTGTGCCCATGTTTGCTGAAAATTTTTGTCATTCAAACTAAATCGTAAGAACCAGGGAAGGCAAAACTTCCATTATTACCTTCCTGTCTATCATTAGCCTCCTCCCTTTTAGTCATAACACATTTGTGGGGGGGCGGGGGCGGGGGCGGGACGAATATTTATCCAAGATAAAATATTACTCCAATTTTATTTA
>JANHGC010003586.1:43177-54068 GCA_027560395.1 Boaedon fuliginosus
CCTGAGCCGGCCCAGAAGGATACCATGATCGATGGTATCGAAAGCCGCTGAGAGGTCAAGAAGCACCAGGATGGAGGGTGAGCCTCCATCCCGGGCCCGCCAGAGATCATCGACTAGCTCGATCAAAGCTGTTTCGGTGCTGTACCCAGGCCTGAAGCCCGACTGCAAGGAATCCAGATAATCCAGTTAATGAATAAATGTTCCTAATCCCCAGTCAGTTTTACTTTTCTCCCCAAAGTAACTTGAAGTTACAGTCTAACACATCTGGACAGTAGAGATTCTGCACTGTGACTTTGAAGTTCTAGGAGCTGGACTCAGCCATGGGAGTCATCTCTTGCCTTGAATGCATGAGCTGGCCTTGGACTGAAATAAAACATTTGTTCGTTTGTGCCTTGAAAGCTGGCTGGGAAAGCAGCTGTTTCCTATGCTGGCAAAACTACACTGAAAGCTGGGTGGAATTTGGAAAACAGGGAAGAAATGGGGGAATTCCTCTGATGTCCCTATCAGTCGTACACTCATTACAACATGATTCAGCAAAGCTGAATCCGAATCTTCAAGCAAGCTTCCAGATGGACAGCTCCTGGCTACAGCCCATCAAAGGGGATTGCAGAGTTTGTCTGTTGCTGTTTTTTTCCTCCTTTGATCCAGCTGTGTGTGCATGTAAAGAGAAATAGTGAAAGTAACACAATGTGCTATAAGTGAATGGTGATGATTTTTCGCAGATTGCAAAACAACTCTATAAATCAGGCCAGGCAACTGTGCACAATAAAAGCAGGAGAACTGCAAAGTTGCTTTCTCTGAACTCTCCATCTGTGTGTATGGAGAAACAGCCCAGTTTCTCAATGTTACTGTTTGAATCACAATTTTGTTTCTTTTACAGGAACCTCTGCTATTTGATGAAAGGACTACATGCATATCAAGTAAGGCATCCCCATGAGATTGTTCATGCAGAAAGGGACAAGAAACTGCAAATAGCCAAGCTTGGATTTTCATGGAACTACTTTGCTTGCTTGCTTACTTGCTTCTTCAAAGAATTTGCAGCCAAAATTATGTTGCCCTCAAAAGCACAACATGTTCCTAAGGGCTTTCCCCAGAACAACCTGTCCTATGTCTTCATAAGAACAAGGTCTAAAGAGAATCATCCACTGTGCTATTTTGACAGCCTGCCAATCCCACATATTTGTCCCTCAAGGACAATGCAAACAGTACCAGGAAATATAGCCAGAATGATAGTCAAGAGAGGAACAATAGGGCTCCTGCATTCAACCCTGAAAACAGAAGATCCACTATGTTTGGAAGGAAAGACTCAAAGTTGCTGGTGTGTTTTTCCTTCTTTATGGATTACATCCTGCTTTATGGATTGTTCCCTGGGACTTTTAAGAGAGCAAGGGAGCACATCTGCAGAAAGATAAAACAGAAATGCTGAAAGCCCAGGTTGGTGGAAGAGACAAAGAAGAGTGTATTGGAGAGCTAAAGCACATAGTTGTGTGTGGAGAAGGTGAGACCAAACCAGTTGATATAGTGAGCAGAAACTTACAAGCTACTGCATCTGAGAAAGGAGCAGCAGATCTTTATAGCTCACAAGAGGCAGACCAGCTATAGCCAGCAACAAGTAATTGCTTCCCTCCCTGCTATAAACTGGCAAGAATCAAGAGACAGAGAAGTAACTCAGAACAAAGGGACATTTACTAGGCTACTTAAGCCTAGAGCTAGACCTCCCGAAGTTTAAGGGTTAAAAGGCTGAATATCATACAGGGCTAAAATGTAATGTAAAAGGACAGTAGGCAGGAGTAAAAGGAAAGAATTCAGAGTTCTTAAAGAAAAGAGCTAAGGAAAGAACTGTGGAAATGTTTCCTTATTGTTGGAAAAGGTTGGCATTTAAAAAAAAACATCAGAAAAAGGAAAACTGTTAAGTTTGTTAAGTATGATTATTTTTCACTTATCATTATACCATTGTCATTCATAAATGTAACTAGCCAACAATAGACGATTAGTTGCATATAGTTGTATAACTCAGCAAAAGTTATATTTTATAATGAACCAGTTTCCATATCAAAAGAAAGCATTCAGCTTCTTGGACTGTAGTTTCTACCATAACTTAAGTGGAACCTTTTCACAGTATGTGACAAAAGAGAAATAATTCAGCTATTAATAAATCAATTTAAAACCCAAAATCTGTATTTTCATTCAATTTCAGCTCCCAGGGTTTCCCCAGAGAAGTAATTAGATTTCAAATAGAACTGGAACTTGAAAACAGAATTTTTAAAATAAATTCTGTCTTTCACCCACTTGTTTTAACCTCTCCTCATTTTCAAATCCTCAGGGATCCACAAGAAGAAAGTGCCGATTGTTATAGCGCTCCATAGTGAAAAGAGCAAGAAAGTAACACATTTGAGTTTTCCTAATTACCTTCCCCCCTCAGGTGTATCTTCACTTATTTTGATGAGCCACTGAAAAATGATAGATTCTATCAGTGAAGACTCTGCTCAATTATGAAGACGTTGAATAAATACAAAGACAAATAATACTTCTAAGAAATGCTTATAAGAAAAAATGAATTTGTATGCCACAGAGACTTGATTCAATTGGTCACATTAAAGCTTTAGCAAATGCAATACAGAAATAAGCGAGCATAACTGAGCGAGTGCGCAGAAATGTTAACACTTCAGCATAGCAATTTCACTTAATCAAGTCTTCATAATTCTATTTTATCAGAGTTCTGAATCTTATGCATAGGCATTGCAACCACATCTTTTAAATTTGTGATAAGGTTTAAAATAAGTCATGTGTGTTGTTAGTCCATCAGGTGAGTTTAGAAAATGACTAAGAAGCCACATGCAAGTAATTCTCCGCCAAAAATTATGCTCCACAGAGTGATTTTCACAGATCAGTATAGATTCAAACATAGATGCTCCTGGGTTCACACAGGGTTGGGGTCGAACACCACAGTGGGCTAGCTTTCAGTTTAATTACAGCTCTTTGACAGAAGTAATATACATTGTGTTCATGCAACATGCTAAAACATGGGCAAGCAGGCCACACTGTGGCTTGGTTTGTTGAGTGAATTTAGTGATATATTTAGTGAATAGTGATTTAGTCAAACACAAACATGGTCTCCGGTATTCTAATCACCGTTCCAAACTGACCCTCTGTCTTCTTAGTCCTTGGAAATTTAATCAATGAGTAATTTGATCTCCACAGTCTACATGAGTTTCAATGTTCTTGGTTTATAATATATACGTCCACAACGGAAACTGGGAATACGCTTAATAAATTGCAGTCTGAAAGCGACACGCAAGCCGTTTCTTTATTCATATTTATATAGCTGCCTGTATCACAAGATGTGACTCTGGGTGGCACACCATGAAAAACAAACTGGAGCATGTGCTGTTAACAGATCAGAGAGAATTTGATGGAAAAGGCAATGCAGCCTCCTCATTAATTCCCCATTACTTTGAGATCTCCAAGCCTGTTGATACGATCGTGCTTCGTAGGGCTTTCTGAAGGAGGTCAAAGATGGGGCCAGTCTCCACGCAGGGGGAATGCTGAAAGGGCATCTCTCTCGGGTCCCACCAGGTGTAATTCCCTCACATACTGGACCTACAGCATACTTCTTCTCTTGAACCTGATAAGAGTGAGATATAATCAGGCAGAGGTGATCCTTCAAATGTTAAAAGATCTTTGAAGATCCACAGAAACTTTACAGCCACTAGTGTAGCTCCCAGACTGTAATTTATTAAAGACATGCCTGGAGCGTAAATGTATTAACTATACTAAATTTTAGTTGCATATAAATAGAAGGCAATCAATTTTATTTTTATTCTATGGCTTTTGGAATGCAGCCCAGACATGATTCGAACCCGGCAGGTTCCTGACCTGAGAAAAGTTCTACCTGCTGCTCTGGAATTCAAAGATCCATTTTAATCTAAACAATCTTTGCTTTAATATAACCTCCTTGCCTCATTTAAGAACCCTTCTATACTGGAAGACAGCATCAATTTGAGATGAGCCATGGAGGAGCATTCAAAAGCTTGAGAAGTAGAACCAATAACATTTAACCTCTAACCCTGCAGCAGGGGTGTCAAACTAGATTTCTTCAAGGGCCAGATCAACATTGTAGTTCTCCACGGGCTGGTGGGGAGAAACAGGATGGACACCTCCAGAAGCACTCTGCCAGCCAAAACTTCCTGGATTGGGAGGCTCTTCTTACAGTCACTCATGGCCTTGTCACCTCTCAATTAGATTACTGTAACACACTCTACCCTTGAAGAGGGCTGCCCTTGAAGAGCACTCGGAGCTGCCCTTGAAGAGCACTTGGAGACTTCAACTGGTCCAGAATGCGGCCTCGCGAGTGATTAAGGTTGTACCTCGGTGCACCCATATAACACCTGTCCTCCGCGAGCTGCACTGGCTCCCAGTGGTCTTCCGGGTGTAATTTAAGGTGCTAGTGACAATTTTTAAAGCCTTTCATGGCTTAGGAGCGGGGTACCTTTGAGACCTCCTTCTGCCACCTCATGCCTCCCAGCGCGCAGTTAGATCCCACAGAGTTGGTCTGTTACGGGTTCCGTCAGGTAAACAATGTTGGCTGGCGGGTACATGAACTAAGGCCTTCTCTGTGGCGGCGGCAGCCCTTTGGAACCAACTAAGATTAGAAATTAGAACCATCCCTAACCTGTTGCCCTTCCGCAGAGCCATTAAGACCTGGCTCTGTCGGCAGGCCTGGAACTGATACCTCACCCCACCCCAATTAGAAGAACGATGACTGACTGGTGTGTGACTGTGTATTTTAAATTTTAACTATATTGTATTATTACTGTATTTTAATTGTTGTAAGCTACCTCAAGTTCCCCTTGACCAGGGAAGAGAGGCGGGATATAAATCTATCTATCTATCTGTCTGTCTGTCTGTCTGTCTGTCTGTCTGTCTGTCTGTCTGTCTGTCTGTCTGTCTATCTATCTATCTAAATAAAATGGGCCATGGGGCCACTTACCCCACACCCCATTTTCAGCATGGACGGCCTTCTGTAGCACTTTACCAGCAATAATGGGGCACAGCAGGGGAGCAGCCCATGTGCCTCATTTTTGGCCTCTGTGGCCTCCTGCAGCATTCTCTGTTTTTGGGCAGCAGAGTGCTGCAAAAGGCCATGGAAGCTGAAAATGGGGAATGGGGGGGGCTGCACATGCCCACCCACAGCCCATTATGCCCAGAAGAAGCACTGAGGGCCAGTTCTTTGGTATTTCCAAGCTGGCCCCACAGACCAGATTTAAGAACTCCGTGGGCTGGATTCAGCCCATGGACCTTGAGTTTGACATCCCTGCCCTACAGCATTTGTTCTGAGCTAGAGACAAATGACTTCTCATTGGTGAGAACCTGTTCTTCCTACCTCCTGGCTTCCAGACTCTTTTGCCTGAAGTCAAGATACTACATTGCCTCAACTTTCACCTTGATAGTTGCCTTTTTAAACTTCCTCACTGAAAAGCAAAACACCATCAGGAAAACAAGTACAGAAGAGGGAATGGATTGAAGCACAGATTTTCCTACT
Organism: Boaedon fuliginosus; assembly: GCA_027560395.1. Classification (NCBI taxonomy): domain Eukaryota; kingdom Metazoa; phylum Chordata; class Lepidosauria; order Squamata; family Lamprophiidae; genus Boaedon; species Boaedon fuliginosus. Next base: position 48,720 of record JANHGC010003586.1, read on the forward strand.
CTGACACTGGCCAACCTTCCTTCCTTCCCTTTTCTCACTCACCAAAGCATCATTGAAGAAGTCTTGAAGATTTGGTATATCCACACAAAAGTGCAAGAGGAATCAGGTTGGTGGCTGTTTAGAATTGCCTTGTTATTGCCATGTTCAACCAACCGCCTCGAGTTATCTTTGACCGGAGAAATGAGGTGGGGTATAAATCAAAATAAATAAATAAATAAAATAAATAAACCAGGCTTCTCCAAATATTTTGAACTACAAATCCTAGGACTTCCAGCTGAGGAACACCAGTTTAAGACTTACAAATATCAAGTTTGCAGCGTTTGTATAATATCATTGAGACAAATAAATTTGTCTATCCAGTAGGATATGCCCTTGCATTGCTATGCCAAGGCCTTGCTCCTGCTTGCAGAAAATAGGCTATGCTGCAGAGATGGAACAAATTTAATTACAGGGTGACGGGACACGGATAACCTGCTTTGCAGAAATGAAATTAGGGCCCAGGTCCACAGAAGTGGCCTTTCATTGGCAACAGCCAGGACTGAGATCAGCTGGGGAATTAAAAGGTGGATTCGAGTGACTCAGGTGCCACCAGATTTCCTGCTGACAGTATTTTCAAATAAAACTGCTTCATTAAATTCAGATTTAGTCAGCGATAGCTGCTCTAAACAGGCAAGCATGGCTTTGATTAAACTGGCGCCTTTGAGCCACTTTAAGGTGGGCATCTAGCAATTAATTTGCATAGTCCAATGTCTGGTGTATAACGAACTAGTCAGCCAACCACTTACACTCTTAGCAACAGAAAACATAAAAATATGATCAAGGTTAAACGGCATCTTTAAAAAAAAACCTCTCCAAGATTGGAAATTTACCCCAACCTTGAAAAGTCAGCACTTTTTGTCATTATAAATAAAGTGATAAAGATGTGAGTACATGTACAAAATTTCCCCTTGCTTCCTGAGAAATCCTGCAGTGAAAGTTCAAGCCACAAAAAGCACCACATTGACAAGACTTTATGGCTGAATTCAATGCCATTTAAAAGCTGCTACCTCTTGTTTTTTTTCCAATATCTTCAAGCAACAAGATTATAAGCATGTGAGTTATTAATCACTGTTACTTTCAGATGCCCCCCTTCTTCCTACCATAGAAATCAAGTTGGTAGGCCTGACTTGGAGCTGGCCAAGCTGTGTCTCACTGAAATGCTCACCAACCCTTACCGGCTGAATTTCAGCACAATAACTTAACCTTGTCCTCAGCTTGTGCCCTGGGGAATTTACATCATGATTATTGCCTGATTATATGCATAATCTAAAACAGGGGTGGGGAACAATGGCCCTTTTATGAGTTGTGGACTTCAGCTCCCAGAATTCCTGAGTCAGACAGGCTTGCCCAGGAATTCTGGGAGTGGAAGTCCACAAGTCATAAAGGGGCCATGGCTCCCTACCTCTGATCTAAAGCAATGGTTGAATGATTTCATCATGGACATTGGCACTGTTTAACAACTTTATGAAATCATCAAGAACAGTTGGCAGGAGGAGGAAGATGGGTGAGATCAGTAAGCTGAGGATACTCTGTGGCATTTCTCTAGATCAGAAGAAATTCTACAGTAATGTTTTTCAATTTTGGCATCGTTAAGATATGAAGATTTCAACTCCCAGAATTCATGCTGGTTGGGGTATTATGAGAGTTGAAGTTTACATAACTTAAGATTGTTAAAACAATGCTCTACAGAATGAAATATTGTTTCTGTTATTTCCAAAAAACTGAGAGAGATTCTCCTTCTGACTATTAGAATTTTATTATCTATTAATCTTGAATTTTTTTGGTTTTGCTTGAATATATCTTGCTATACTATATGGTTGGGAATTTGGGACTATGGCTATTTTAATATACATCTTTTATTAAAACATGTTATTTTTGAAGCCACAATGAGTCAGGTAGGAGTCAACAGAAAATAATAAGAAGGGATGCATGTTTACTGAAATAAAAATGCATACAAAGTTTTGTGCAGATAGTCTTGAGCCCAAAATTTCCTTTGGTAAGCAAGACAGTTGTTAAGTGACATTTTGTCCCATTTTATAACCTTTTTTGTCACATTTGTTAATTGAATCCCTGTAGTTGTTAGGTTAGCAACCCAATTGTTAAGTGAACCTGGCTTTCCTCTTGACTTTGATTGTCAGAAGGAAGTGATGACATGACCCCAGGACTCTGCAACCATCATAAATACATGCCAGTTGTCAGTGTTCTAATTTTGATCACATGATCCTGTGAATGTTCCAACAGTCATAAATGTGAAAAATTGTCAAAGGTCACTTTTTTCAGTGCCGCTTAACTTTGAACCGTCACCAAGTAAATGGTTTTAAGTCAAGGAGTTACCTGTATTATGAAGAAGACCCATGGATGTTGATGCTGACCAACAACAACAACCCACAAAGGACAATGTTTCCGATTTGCCTTTTCCCCCCCATTAATTTCAAATCAGGTAGGGGGGCACCAATCATCAGATACCACTCTTAGAAGCAAATATATTATCCAGGAGCTCTTAACCTTGTATATCAAGTATATGTAGAATGGGGAATCAATTTTTCAATTTTCACTGCCTGAATCGGTTGGTCTCCTATTATGGGTATCACATGCTCCATATTCCCCCATTCAGCATAGGACTTATAGCCCATCTTTCTCCTTCTGTCCTGGTCACTTTTTAATACAGAGGCACAATTGGGAGTGTTTTAATAGACTGCATTATTGGTTTGGTGGTAGTGTACCTGGCATACAGGTAGTGTATGCCTGTCCATACAGAGAGTGGTAAGGACAGCCGAGAAGATTATAGCAACCTCACTTTCTGTTATTCATGATATTGCTTATAAGCGCTATGTGCTTAGAGCTCGAAGTATTGTTAGAGACCCCACACACCCACTTCACAGTCTGTTTCTGTTGTTCCCCCCTGGGAGAAGATTTCGAAGTATTTCTAGCAGGACTCCCAGTTTCTGCAACAGCTTTGTTCCCTATGCCATCCGTCTGATGAACACGCAAGATTTGTTTTTCTCACTATGTCCATGTATACATCCAAACTAGACTGTGTTGTTTCTCCGTGTCATATAATATATATGGGTATATGCATAATTTCGTATTTATTTATTTATTTTGCCTATGCTTATGTAATGTATATTGGAGGTGTGACCGTTTGAGAGCTCTATGCAACAAAATTTCATTTTAACGCATGCCAATTACTGTACATTCAAAGTGACAATAAAGTTATTCTATTCTATTCTATTCTATAGTATTCTATTATACTTCAAGAATATCAGTTGGACAAAGTTGATTCAAATGCTCTTTAACCTCAGAATGCAAATACAAGCAGAAGAAGACTGAAATGATTAATTTCCAATATCTTTATGGAATTAAAAACTTAGTGGAAATAAACCTTCCGTTTCTGATTGGCACTTTATATTTATCATTTATGTTTAATAGGTCTTTTGGTAATATTTTATGAGGTCTATTTGTATCGGTAGTATTGGTTTAATGTCATCTTTTATTAATGGTTGGCTTTATTGTTTAATGCTGTGGCTTGCTGGGAGCATGCAGGTGAGAGGCCTTGCAATAAAATAAATACATTTCGTTATTTCAGTAATACATAATTACACATAATTGATAGCACTGTTCCCTGAAAGCATTGCTGTACACACGCTTTAAGAGGATTGCCAATGCAGCATTTTTTTCATTACTAAGCGAGCAAAATGTTTTAGGATTTCAGTCTGAGGCCTAAAAATACTTTTATCTGTCTTACTTATTTACAATATCAACAGACCACCCCAATGCGACCCGACTCTTTATAGTGTACATCAACCAACCAAAACAGTGTCTTAATGACTTAATAAACACATATCCTAAAAACAATACACCCCCAATTATCTTGAAATCTGAAGGCCCCCTGGTATCAGGTTTTATGGGATTTCCTAATTCAGAAGTAGGATAAGAATTCATATGCGAGGAGGGATCGAGATTTTTCAATTTTAAGGGAGAATCACGCTTGGGAAATGGACCCCAATGAATCCTGTACCAGACACCATTGATGGCTTTGTAAGTGACAGTCCTTTGAATTACACCCAGAAGCCTATTACAATTTTTCAAAGAGGAGGAAGCAAGGATTTATTAAAATGTTTATTTTATTTTATAAATAAATAAATAAGCTATCTCAATTGAATTGCCTCAATTGCCAAAGGGGCTCTAAGTAATGTATAATACATCAAAAAACATTAGACCAAAGCAAGAAAAAATAAAAACTAATAACATACAATTCTGCAAATAAGCAAATCTCAAAACAAAAATCAGGTGCTTTGGGACCAAACCCTTTTTCCAATACCACATTAAAAGAAAATAGGAAACGTTCACACTCTTGCCTTAAAGCAATCTTGTAATCATGTCCTGTACCCAGCGTAACAAAAACACGTCTGGAGAATATAATTATATCATTAGACAGATACTGCTTAATGCAATGCAGATATTTTCCAGAGAAATGAAATGAGCAAATAAAGTATAACAAATTTAAAGTAAAATTTTGTGTGCCCCCTTGTCCAGTGGAATTATTTTCCAGATTATTGCACATATGATTGCCCCCTTAGGTTTGGTGTAATTAGGGGTTTTAAAAAATACAGACTTGCTTTTACAAGGTCTTAATATTTCTAGCACAGAGAATATATTTAATGTATGTCATCAAAATCTGAATTAACTTTATATAGCTGTTTGATGCACTGCAACTGAATCTGTGCTTACTGGGGAGATGAAGTTATATTATTAATGTATTTACACTGAGTCATTTAAAAACCACCATTATTCTGAATTCATGTACGATTACCAATGCATTGCTAACCATTTTTGCATTTGCATATGTATGATCCCAGCCAAGTATGAACAAAATTATTTCATGAACCAGAAAACCATAAAGGGAGATAAATGATAAGAGTTTGAAAAGAAAAAGTTTAAGAGAAAGGCAATCGTTTCCCTTTATTTGCTGTTCGTGTAGGTACAAAAATGTTCAGTGACTTCATATAGTCATTTAACCAAGTGTTTAAAAGAAAACACCAATCTATTGAACCTTGAAGTGTGATAATTATGTGACAGCTTAATGTAGAATCTCAAGTATCTTATTTGGCAATTTAATAGGTGGGAAACACAAAAGAGGATAACTTTTTGGCTTTGGGGATTCTTCGTACAGGTAGTCCTCCACTTACGATACCGTATTTTTTGGAGTATAAGATGCACCGGAATATAAGATACACATTAGTTTTTGGGGACCAAAACAAGAAAAAAAAATCTTGGTGATTCACTTGCTTTCATTCATGCTCTCATTTG
>JANHGC010003586.1:60635-77539 GCA_027560395.1 Boaedon fuliginosus
TGGTGACAGTAGAATCGCTGAAAAACAACTTGAAAAATATCAGGTATCAATCCTGATATCAATCCTGATATCAGGACTTGAAAATCGAATTGCAGAGACTCTGGTATAAACCGGAGCAGGTGGTCCCAGTGGTAATCAGCACACTGGGTGCTGTGCCCAAAGATCTACGCAAGCACTTAAAAACAATCGGCGCTGACAAAATCACCATCAGTCAGCTGCAGAAGGCCACCTTAATGGGATCTGCTTGCATAATCCGCCAATATATCACGCAGTCCTAAACGCTTGGGAAGTGTTCGGCTAGTGATTTGTGATACAAAATCCAGCATAGTTATCTTGTTTGCTGTGTATGTTTTCAATAATAATAATAATAAAATTGGCATTTATATTATTATACATAACAAATAATAATATTGGCATTTCAAAACATTCACAAAAAGAGGGCTATGTGCGTATACACATTAGTGCATGTGTTACATCCAGATTTGCCCTGGATCACAGAGATAAATCTAACTTCATCAGGTACCATCAGAAATGTAGAATTAAAATGAAGTTACCTCAGGAAAATGGAATAATTATTTTCAAGAAAAAATTCCCACTCATATTTTCTAGTTGTCACCAGCTGATGCCAAGATCACTGAAAAATGATCAGGAGATGCCTCTGAATACAAAGGTTTTGCTTCCCTCCAGGACAGGGTATAAAAAGAGAAAGTATCCAAAATACGTTAAGAAGCATTCATTCTGAACCATTTGTAAGACACAATTTTTTTTCTGTCTCGAAAAAGAAACACCTGCCTACAGATAGAAGCTTAATAAATAAGATATTAGAATGCGCAGAATCAGACAAACTAACCATGACGTTGAAAAATTGAGGGGAATCTGAATACTATAAAAGTTGGGAAAGATGGTATGTTTGGCTAGATAGGGAAAAATAAATATAGGAAGTTAAGAACCGAAGTAATTAGAGTGTAAAGTATAATAAGGAGTACGTATAAAAGTTAGTAAATAATGAATGGTAAGAATTGAAGAGAAGAGGAGATAAATATGTTGAATCGTAATTACTGTACAGATAAGTGTAAATATTTAATGTTTTATTTTGTCATGTTGGTCTTTTCTGTTTTAAATAATGCAAACTATTTTTTTTAAAAAAAATGTTTCCTATCTCAATCATGGGCAACTGTTTTAGGGCTGAGCTACACTTTGTTCTTTGGGTGACAAGAAAACTAGAGAAAGCAAACTGTGCCCAGATATAAAAAGGACCAAGCCAAGCTGTACACTTTAAATCCCATTTTAAATTAATTAACGCAATAAAACCATCATTAAAATATGGTTAAGACAAGAAATGTATAGCACTGCCAATTAGTGTTAAATTCTTAACCATTAAACTATTAAAGTCTTAAATGGATGACCAGCACACTTTAACCTCACCTAGATTCATTAAATCGTAGCCCTAATTTCATCTCTATGGTCTCCATCAAATTAACCTTTGATGTTGCAAACATCATTTGAAAATCAAATCGAGGGCCCAACTAAATATGAATGTATTTCTTTAAGGAATTTGGGGCCTAAGGCCAATTGGCATTACAATTCACTAGCAATTTTGGGGACCAGCGGGCATCTCTTGAAGGCCCCAATTTAGGAATTTAAGGTGAAACTTGAGTCTTACAAGACTCTACAATCCTGAATGGAGAAAGACTCAGACAGAGTCCTTGATCCCCAAGCTTTATAAGAATAGGAGAAGAAAAAATGCCGCCAAGTATACAAAAGTCTGTCATTATAGCCTTATAGTATAGACTGAGTCATTTTAGAGAGTCTGCTTCCAGATCTGGTCGACCTTGGAGGTCTGACAATAGCCTTGCTCCCAAAAAGAAAAATAGTATAGATTGAGTCATTTTAGAGAGTCTGTTTCTCATATCTGGTCGGCTCTGTCAAATCCAGAGTAGCTAACTAGAATTTCACAAGATCTTTTTACAGCAATGAAGCTTGTTCTCAAAGGCCAAAGAATAATTAGACGAGGAAAAGTGATAGTTTTCACTGACGAACCATTTGTGTTAAAATCGCCCTATATGGAAGAAATAACTATAATTTACCATTTACATTCTTTCCACAAAAAAGACTGTCACTTCTGTAAAAAAGAGAAGATGATGTGTTAGAATACGATTATAAAATTCCATTCACTATGGAATGGACCCATACTATTGAATTATTCTATTTACCATTCTTCAGCCTCTTGTGCCATCTTAGGACATTATTCTGACAGAACTGAGTATCCTACTAAATAAGAGTAGGAGGGTGAGATTGAGAAAGGGTAGACCTATCAAATAAGTGCCTTATTATACAGAATGTGAATCCTAAGCATATTACTATGAAATTATGTTCTCATGGAGTCAGCAGGACTTTTTTCTAAATAAATATGCATTCTGGAGGGAGATATTAAATTATTTATAAATAAATTATATCATATTGACTTTGCACCTTCGTTTCCACTGAACTTCTTATTCAAAAAGAAACATACAGCCAAACTGGATTTCTATTTCTATTTTACAGTCCCAAAGCATAGTCCATTTGATGTTAAAATAATATAATAAATTCCCAGTTGGATATACATGCTACAACGTGAACGAAAAGAAACATTTTTGAATTGGAAAATACAATACAATAGTAACAAGTCCAAAGACCTATTAATCCAATATTCTTAAAAATTATGGTCACTTTTGTCTAAACTTCAGATCTACTGGGGTTCAATCCCATAATATGGAATTATTTCCATGTTATCCTGTAAGGGTATAATCCTAAACATGCGTGTTTCCAAACTCTGGTTATTGGGAATCAGAGATATTGAAGGCTAGCAATATGAAGTATGGAAGTTTGGGGAAACTGGAAAGTATGGAATATACTCTATACTCCTATATACTTTATTGGTGAGCAGCAGTATGCAGTAGCAAATCAGTTCTGGATTAATCTTTCTGGTCATATTGCAATGACCTCCACCGCATCTAGCAATGTCCTCCACTAAAAGCCTTTAACAAACCTACAGATGTGATATCAAATTGAGATATAAAGACAACACGACTTTATTAGCCAAGAGCAAAGAACACTTAATGGGACTTATTTCAAAAGTAAAATATACGGATTACGGTATGATTAAATATTAAGACAAAAAATAAAAGAAGAAAGGTGGCCAATGGTATTTTTTCTTAGGCTCAAGAACAGATTTTTATTAATGCAAGTAAAGTTAATCTGGTATACCTACTAAATATAATGATTAGTCTTGGGAGAAATTAGTAACACAAGAATGGGAATCATTTTTTATAAATCTAACCAATTCCTATATTGGCTTGCTAATTTTCTTCTTCTTCCTCTCCTCTTTGATTGCTTGTTCTCTTTATTTCCTGAAGATTATAATATACTCCAGAGCAGAAGTCTGTAACTAAGTTTAAGTAATGCATTTTACTACTTAAAAATTGATTCTTATCAAGATGCTACTTTGCTTTTTTCCCCCCTCCAGACTAATTTTCATAAAAACCAAGGTCATATGTCCGCCCATCTTCTGAAGCCAATCACACTAAGAGTGATTGATATAACCAGCGACTTTAAAAGAAGAGAAATCTCTGCATTTAAATTCAGAAGTCACAATTCAAAAACAAAACCTTGTTTCAGATTATGGCTTGACAAGGAACAATAAGACAGGAATTTTGTTTGAATACAAAATTAATATTTGTTTCTTATCATCTTTCTACTTTAAAAGCACAATGACTCCGCATGGTTAGGACTCTGGGTTTGAGGTTAGCCGGAGACATAAAAGCTGGCCCCAACTGGGCATCCTCCTGGCAACAGCGAGCTTGGAATTAATGACTCCCCTTGTATGGATGTACTGTGTGTCTACTATTGGATGTTGTGTGCTTTTAATAATTTTATACAGTTATTTTAGTTTTTTATTAGAGTTTTTAGATTTATATCGTGTAAATTGTATTTTATTGTGGTTTTAATATGTTGTTACCCATCTTGTGTTCCCTTTGATTGGGGAAGAAAGGCAGGATATAAATTAAATTAATAAAAATAATAATAATAAAAACAGTGATGTCACCAGCTAATCCTTTCAACCAGGAAGTGCTTCGGTGCTTTCAACACAAGTGTAATGTGATCTTTCTACTAATTTTTCCTTCCTTATGTTTGGCAGAAATAGATAAAAAGCAGCAAGGACCATCCTATTCTATATAGATAAGCTGCATGCTCAATAGTTTTGGCTTAATAATATGGATGAACCATGCCTTTAAGTGGACAAGAGCTATTTATGCAGATATTTGTAAATTTTTTGTTTATGGTTCCCATAAGGATTCCAAATTGACAATAACAACAAAGGCAACCAGGAGTATATGTCTGCATATTGCAGAATGAATATGAACTATTAAAAGTGCTACTACACAAAATACTTTGAATGCAAAATGGTACTGCACCTGCCAGCTTCACAGGGCAAATTTGGGTTTCCTCCTCCTTTTTTTGCTGACATGGAAGCTGTCCAGAGGCCAACGTTTGTCCTATGTCAAAAATACTAGGAGCAGCAGCTGGAGGAAAATCCTGGCACACCTGCCTCTAAAGATGCCAACGCCCATAAAAGGAAAAATACATCTCACTGGAAGTCTGCCTTGCCGCAGTTGGTGGCACCAGTACAAGCACAAAGGTTAGACACCAAAGGATGGTGCTAACTCATGTCATTTTATCACATATACTTCTTGTTGGTGACTGAAACGTGCTACAGAAATTCTTCAGGGTGTCTAGACTTCTTTAGACTCTCTGCCTAACTAATTTTGCTTTGACTGATGAAGTTGCTTGGATGAGCAACGAAACGCCTCAGATTAACAAAGTTTGGTCCAGTTGCCATGATTCAACCTTTAGATACATTTGGCTGATTGAGACTTCAATGACATATTTTTCAGGGTCTCATCATTACATCCAACAGAAAACATCCTAGGGGTTCTCCTTCCATGTGCTCTCCTCCATTCTTACCCTAAACAAACTTAAACATCTAAGCAAAATCAAGTCTTCATGGAATGCATCTGCCCTTTCAACAGCTTTAACTTCTATATCATTGCATCAGCTAAGCCATAGAAGCAAAATCTGATGGTAAAGCTAATGGGTAGCCTTCTTACAATGTCCTTTTCTAGATAATTCATAAACTTCCTTATTCTGTAGGCTCAGAGAGCTTTCATATCTCTTCTGCTGCACAGCAATCCTTTCACATGACTACTGTCATCATTTCCATTGTAAATATGAAAGCAGACGCTCTCCATTCTATGCCATCACTCAACTTCTAGCCTCCTTTTCTCACCCCCAACCACCGTGAAATAGCTTCTTTTCATGCTGAACAAGCACTTCTGCTCCCAAAACAGGGTATCCAGAAGACAACATCTGTCATCTTGGGTAAAGGATCTCCTGTCATTATTTTAGTATTATAGTGAGATGATGAAGTATATGTGGCCCACTAACTTACTTCTTCTGGCTCCCAACCCACATAAGAGTACATGGGGAGAATCAGAGCATTGGAGAAAATTTAACTTTTTTTCAGGTAGTTCAAAATTTTTAGAGTAAGATTAGCACATCCAAGTTGGCCTAAGCCTTCTTGAAACTCCCACACAAAACAGATCCTGATGGTACCCATTGTTTATGTGTGGCTCTTGAACTAGTAAAAGTTGTATGTCCTTTCTATAGCAGGGAACTCCAGCCCCTGGGCCGGGACTGATTTGTAACCAGGCAAGGGTCACGTGAGCATGTGAAGGGGGGCAGGGGAGGGGTGTGCATGCGCATGCATGGGGAGAACACAGGGACCATGCGCAAATGCACAGGGGGTCATGCACGCATTGGATTGAGGGTGTGGGCATGCGGGGGCATGGATGGAGGGATGCGTGTGCACTTTCAGTATGTAATGCCAAAAAGGTTACCCATCACTGTCCTAGGGGCTTTTGATGATTGTTGATTTGCTTAACAACCATGGCAAAAAAAGATTGTAAAAGCAGGCAACCCTCACTCGATATCCACATCAATCAACAGAAATTCCCGTCCCAATTGTGGTCGTAAGTCTAGGAATGCCTGTATTTCAAAATGCAAGTTTCTTTTTACTACTGGCAAAACTGTTTTTAGAATAGTCCACGGCCATTTCGGTGGCTTTTCACACTGAGCTCATGGGTGCCAATGGGACTCAAAATATCTCTTAGCGCTTCCCAAGGTCGCTACCATACCTGGCCGTAAGCCAACATATGCTAAATAAAGTACCAGTTGCAGCAATCTTTTCTTTGCAACAAAATCAGTAGGCGCACATATTTTGAGGTTGGGCACAACCTCTCAAGGACAGATTAATAAAAAGAGAAATGAAGGAAAAGAGAGGGTTAAAGATGGTGGTAAGTTTTATAAGACTTTTTCAGCTACCTGCATTTTTTTTTACGACCGGCCATCCCTACCCCAGTGGTCATTTTGTGAATGAAGAGCCTCCCAGTCGTTCTATGACAGCACCTACAAAGTGCTCTAACATTCCAGAAGACTAAAGGATCCATGTCCTAACCAAATTAACACCCCCACTTCATTAATACTTTCAACAGCCACTCTCTACATTACTTGAAAAGCCATTGCAGTTTCTCTGGTCCCCATTTCCAAAACAACATATTTCAAAGCCATTTGCACATTTTTAATTACACCTATATTAATTTCCTTGGCAACTGAAAGCCAACATTCAGATTAGCAGTTTGCACCATTCCCTTTTGCAGAATAAAACTTGGAAGCATATTCACTTTCTTCGTGATGGATGGTTTTAATTAGACTGCATGCTCTTTGAAGTGCAAGATTCGTCTCAACTCAGTTCCTTCATAGCCTTTTCATCTTTTGCATGCACTTCTGTAGGAATTGTTCCTAGACAGGCAAGAATCTAAGTGATAATCCAACATGAAATGAATGGGGAAAGGAGCCTGAATTTTTAGCCATAGACATCAAAATGAATGCTCTTAGGTACACATGAAAAATGAATCTCAAACGTAATGAATCTCAAACACTGCAACAGTCTAACCTATCACAGTGAAAGAAAGCAACAAAACTCATCTAGGATATTTATGGGCTTCGGACCATTGGCGCAACAAAAAGGGAAATTGAAACAGGTCTCAATCCCAAAACAGAGCAAGTTGGTAATATGAAATACAGGATAAATGCCAATGGTAAGTCTCTCTTAACCAATAAATGGTACAAAAAGTATAACAGCAAGCAAGGAGCAGAAATATTACACAAAAGAAAATAAAGATTTGAGACAAAGATAAAGAAAATAGCTAAACTTAGTTTACAGCAATGCCATACCTGTCTATGCTGTTCTGTTCTTACATATAATCCCTATTTCTGCTACATCTAAATATAACAAACAATAATATGTTCCTGTACATAAATGCATGCAGAATTTATCCCTCCCTGTCTACAAGCATCACTTATATTTATTCAATCAACGGAATAGCATCCTGGCTTTACCGCCTACTCTATATTAAAGCATTTACTAACGTTCCATTTATTCTCACATATGCTTTTATTCACATCAAATATCTCTTTATCACTGTCAGGAACCAGTCTTCAACTCCATATTGATGTATCACTTTCCAGAATTCAAGCCTACTTCATCATACACTTCCCCGAAAGCAAGAAACATACAATAAACATTCTTCCTCACATTCATACATTTCTCTGTTACCTGCTGAATAGAAAAAACTGGTCTATGTACTCTCTACTTGACAAAAAAAAAAAAAACTTCTCAAATTTTGTACGATGCCATCTATTATGTCCTCCCTTCTGAATCCTCGGAGTCAGAAGATAAATAGCCAGGCCGGCCAGACAGACCATGAGGCTGAAGAGAAAGAAGCCTTCCCAGGAAAAAATAAGCTAGAGCAGGTGGGACCACATTTCATTATGAGGGGCCAGATTCTGGTCAGGTGTCTAGAGTGGTAGCTATGAAGATGGTTGGCATGTCTCCTTGAGAGGAGAGAGCAGCTGCATCCTTCTTGATGACCCTGCCAGTACCTGGGGCTATTATATAAAAACAGTCTCCTGGACCTAGTTCCATACTTGAAAGCAACTGTTCCATGCATTCCTGTTATTTTTGCTCCTTGCCTTATTTTCAGACCCTCAACATGTGTAATTGTTCTGGTGCTAGAACCCTGGACTGTTTAGGACAATGTTTGTGACTCTTCTTGTCTCCTGTCAGCAGACTGATCAAAACCCATATTTCAAAGCAAGTCCTGGTGTATTAGGCATATACTGTTTACACCTTCTGCACCTACTACCTTTACCATTTTTTAGCATTTATTATTTCCTTTTGGCTGTATATGTTAGTTCCCAAGAAAATGCATCATCTGTTTCAATGCCACTTTTGATTCCTATCCAAAATCCTTACACAAATCCTTTTAATATTCCCTCTACTTCGTTTCATCCCAAATCATTTCATCTTCTTTATTTTTTTAATTCCATTCTCTCCGCCTTGAGAAAACTCCTTGATCAGCTCATTTCATTCTCTTCCCATTTTTGTTTTAATTTTCATCAAAATCACTCTATTTTCTTGACCTGTTTCAATATTAACCTCACCTTGTTCACGTTGCTAAGCCCGCTCATCTTCTCAAACTGCTAGAAGTTGAGAAAAACTGCTCTATCAATTTATTTATCAAATGATAACAAGTCATGATAGCTGCATATTTTTTCCATAATCAGAGGCATTGTGTCTCTCAACTTGCTCGGGACAAGATTATAGAAAGTTCTGTTGACTGCAACAATATAAGAAGTCTAGTATGGTTTTTACATTCTTAGGTCCTTAACTATTTTGACATATGCACACAAGTCTTGGAGCAAACTAACCCTTCTCCCAATCCACTTATCTTTCAGATAATGAGGTTACATTTCATTACCCAACTTGGTAACATCATCAGTGTTAAAGGGGACTGGGGTTTGCTCTGTGTTTATATCCCAGTGGCTTGTACTATCAGTGTTGGTGGGAGTGCTCTTGCAGTTCTCCAGGCAGTTCTACCAAGATTTCACTCACCAACACTGACAGGGCAAGCCATTAGGATATAAACAGAAAGCAGTCCCCTCTAACACTGATGATGTTACCTAGTTGGGTAATGAAATGTCTTCAAACAAACAACCTCAGAGAGCAGCAAAGACCCCACAGTTTAACCCTGAGCTACAACTGTTCTCTTCTATTAATACAGAGATCATTTGTATGGGAAGGTCAGCATTTGTGAAAAAGGACAAGCCAGAACATACTCCAGGAGGTGAAAAGTCATACACCATATCTCCACGGAAGACATTGTCCAACTGCTTTTACTTTAGATTAACTAAAACAGCTATCTTTCCACCAAATAGCATTCCTCTTACTTCATTCCCAAAGTAATGATTACGTTGGGCAAATATCATATCTTTTCCAGCAGTTCCAATCAAGGTAGACAAAACAAAAGTAGCTGAGCTATTAAAAAAAAGGGGCTGCTATGTTTTGCCCAACCACAAATCAATTCAATAATATAATTGGTGGATGGAGTTTAAGCACACCCCCTTCTAACCATTATTTTAAAGAAGCAAAGTGTTATCTCTGTGGGACTTGTGGCATTTTATTTATCTGCATGTTTTTTCTTCTGTTGTTCTGATTATTCCCAGCAGCCTTGTGCTTTTCTATTAAAGTAAGGTAACCCAGCAACCCAGAAGAAGTTGTGATTAACTTTTTTATGGCAGGGATCTAGCAGAACAGGCTGACTCTTTTCCCTGAAGACATTCCTATCTCTACTGAATTGCCTTTTCTTGCACAGTTATTTCACGCCACTAGAAAAGACTTGCTTTACATTCAAACTCGGTTTCAAAACCTGCATGCTGTGCCAAATCATAACATACTTTTGGTTTTAGTTCAGTGTTTTGTGTGAACCCAGATTTTTTCATTCATAAACCTGCAAGCTTATCTTATAGCTTAGGAGGTTGCATGATCCCAGCCAATTTATGCAGCAAAGAAATCATGGCTATATGTGATGTGTGAATCTAGTTCGTGTCATTCACAATTTAGGGGGGGAAATGTGAACATGAAATTCATATTACTGAACCATTCCAACTGTTTTTAGCACGCTTTAGAACAGGGCGGTTAAACTCCTGCCCCGCGGTCCAGATGTGGTCATGCACACGCCCAGGTTAGCAAAGGGGAGCGGGAAAGTCCCGATACGTCACGTGATGACGCCATGACAGTGTGAGTTTGACACCCCTTCTTTAATAACGCAGCTTTATTTATTAAATTTTTATCTCGCCTTTATTACTTTATAAGTAACTCAAGGTGGTGTGCATACCTATTGCTCCTTCCACCTCCTATTTTCCCCACAACAACAACCCTGTGTGGTGGATTGTGTTGAGAGAGTGACTGGACCAAAGTCACCCATATGACTTCATACCTAAGACAGGATTAGAACTCACAGTCTCCTGGTTTCTAGGCCAGCACCTTAACCATTACACCAAAATGTCTTTCTGGTTTAATAAACTTTTATTTTAAATGGGTAACTCTAAAACAGGGGTTCCTAAATATTTTGCCATCATATCTCCCTTAGGTATAATCTTGGTATATACACCTCCCTTAAAAATCCAAACGTAAATTAATATAGTAGAACCATAAAGAAAATCTATATTTTAAATTTTTAATAAAGAGATATAAAAAAAATAAAAATGGAAAGATTCTTTACACTTGTGCTAGGCAAAGGAGGCTCATGTCACTATTTTGGAAGGCTTTTCTTAAATCAGGTGTTTCCAACCTTGGCAACTTTAAGACTTGTTGGCTGGGGAATTCTGGGAGTTGAAGACCACAAGTCTTAAAATTTGCCAAGTTTGGAGACCCCTCTCCTAAAGCATAATCAGGGAACCATTTAACTTTCAGGTATAACACAATTGGCCATTTAAAGATTAAAAGAGAATAAAAAGAGTCTCTATATTTAAAAAAATTAATTCTGAACTGATATCGTTTACCAAAGGGGTGAGGGAGAACTTCTTATTGCAGACTAAATCAATCTTTGTTTCTTGTTATGTTCTCCCAGTCTACAATCCAGTCTAGAAATTACTTTCCATATTGTTCTCTTTCATCCCTATATAATATTCTTCTCACTCAACCAAGTACTGAAATTTACAGGAAATCTCTCCCTGGAGAATCTGAAGAGATGATCGGTGGCACCTGAGATTCAAGGTTATACTAGGAATCTAATTTTAGGTACTGCAAGAGGGACTTTGAAAAGCAATTTCTTCTAAGATACTCGCCTCCATTTCAGAGTTTTCAGACACACGCTATCATACCACTTGCAAACGATTAAAAATATTAGGAACAAGAAAGAGTGCCCCAAAACTCAGAAGGTATTTTTAAAAGATTCGGTGATTTACATTTAGTGGAAGACCTAGCCCTATTCATCACAGCTGTTCTTCTCCTACACATCTGCTGTTGTGACAGGCAAATGAATTGATCATAATGAATAATAATACAAAAGTATTAGAAAAATAAGCAGGGGCTGTAACTGGTAACACCTTACACAGCTGGATAAGCATTTGGCCTAGGTGAGTCTAGATTAAAAATGTTGGTAGCACCTATGATACTTTCTCAGGAATATGTAGCCTCCCTTCATCTAGCTCTGCAAATATGTTTTTATGTTTTTAAAAAAGTATTCTACTGCAAAGGTGCTGTTCGTAAAATATTCTAGACTAACTTTGTCTTGTATCCATAACGGCTCACTTTCAATATTCTGAGACGCAAAGCTTAAGACAGGTCTTCGAACCTGCTCAGAATCAGTTAGAAGATGGGTAGCTATATAAATGTTTTAAATAAATAAATAAATAAATAAGCTCTCCTCTTGAAGTCCCTTCCTCATATTCAGCCCAGAATAACACTGATTTCAGAATAACAGATTTGGAAGGGCACTTGGAGGTCTTCTAGTCCAACCCTCTACACAGGCAGGAAACTCTATACCAGTGTTTCTCAAACTTTGTTGGTTCATCGTCCCCTTTTAGAAAAAATTGAACGCTTAATGGCCCCTTGCCCAGTCCCACCCCCGGGGGGGGGGGTGAGCTGCCCAAGCCTGCCCCTGGAATATGCCACCCCTTGCCTAGGCCACTTCTGGGGGTTGGGCCAGCCCCAAGTAATGGTGAGGACATAGAGGACAGGAATATACGCTGCCCTGGCATCGCTCTGACCCATGCATCATTAACAACTGCATGGGAAGCTCTCAGTGAGAAGCCCCTCCCCTCCCTTGGCTCATTGTGCAGGTTCAGCATGGGAGCCAGCTGAATCCTCTGCCGCTCACTGATTGGTTCCTGGCGCCCCCTAATTCCACGTGGAGCTTCCAACACCCCCTTAGACTGCTTCAATGCCCACTACACCATTTCAGACAAATGGCTGTCCAGTCTCTTCTTAAAAACCTCCAGTGTTTGAGTTAAATACTGTATTGAGGCCGTAGTGACTGACTTCTATTACTATCATCACCCCTAGCTTTTCAGAGAAAAGGAAACACATGAACAAGTTCTAAATTCTGTACTGCTATCAAGAATCCACATAGTAAAGAAATCCTGGGATATTCAAACACAAGGTAAGCAATCTCTACTCTCACTTTCTGAGAATGTGTATAAATTAATACAGGCAACCCTCGACGTTCGACCACAATTGAGTCCAAATTTTCTGTTGTTAAGTGAGACTTTTATTAAGGGAGTTTTGCCCCATTTTACGACATTTCTTGCCTCAGTTGTTAAGTGAATCACTAAAGTTGTAACATTAGTAATCTGGTTGTTAAATGAATTTGGTTTTCCCCAGGGCTTTTTTTCTGGGGGAACTCACAGGAACGGAGTTCCGGCACCTTTTTTTCCTTAGACTTCTTTTGTATATTAGTATATCTATGGTGCGCATGTGCAATACGATGGGAGTTCCAGTACCTTTTTTTTTTTAGTTCCGGTACCTTTTTTTTTAGAAAAAAAAGCACTGCTTGTCCCTTAAATCCTGTTACTTGTTATGAGAGATGAGCACATTTCATTTATTATTGACAGCAGATAATGAAGTAAAGTCAGTTGCACATATTCTAAATTTAAATCATAATCATTACCCTGTTTCTTTCCACTTTTTTCCACTTCTAAAGAGTTTGCAAGGCAGAATGCAGAAATCGCAATTGTTTTTCTTCAAACACACATTCAAAAAAGAAGTCCAGCAGAACTATTCTAATAGAAAGAATTATTCATCCACAGACAGATCGTATCTGTTGGGTCAGTTCTAGTCAGTGACTTGAAATGTTCTCTCTCTCTTTTCCCCGTCCCAATATTTTTATCAAGGATTATATTAAAAAACTTAATAACTTATCACTGTCTCTTAAGGCACAACCAAATGATCTTCACTCTGTACCTCACCCCATTTTCTATAAACTCATCTCTAAATTCTCAACTTGTCTTATTAATTAGCAACTGTTCAATAAAATTTTAACAAAAATATCAAATAACCAAATATATATTGCCACTTCTACATAAAACTGGTCAAAAACCTACTACAAAAGTATACATTAAAGAAAAAAGAAAAATATTAAGGGAGTGAGAACCACTACTACCCAAAAATAAAGAAGGAAAAAGAGAAAATATAATAAAAAGAAACTTTCCCCTTTGTCCCCAGAAAGTATAGTCAGCATTAATAACTTATCAGTCTCTTAAAACACAACCAAATGATCTTCACTCTGTACCTCACCCCATTTTCTATAACCTCATCTCTAAATTCTCAACTTGCCTTATTAATGAGCAACTATTCAATAAAAAATTAACAAAAATATCAAACAGTCAAATATATATTGCCACTTCTATTTGAAACCTAATCCCCTAATGCCACATAATAATAAACAAAGTCTAATCCAAAATAACTATTCATCACTGCAAAAAAATTAAAAGTACTAAATATTACAGAGATAATCCCTCTTTGATGCATCAAATTAGCAACATGCATATTTCAAACCAACCCATTTCACCCAATAAACAATTCCAAAGCAAAAACTACCCAATAAAAATAGTTGTAAACATCATCAGAGGTAGCAACCCATTATTATAATAAACCCTTATTTATAAACCAGGATTTATTTATTTTGTCAGTCAATTAAAATAAGACCTATTATATGAGGTAACATTTAAAATATAAAATACAAGATTAAAATATGCAGAAGTTAAACAGATCTTGCACAGAAACTACCAGCATAAATTGTGTTCTGTTGCGCTGCCTTGAAGTTTTCAAGTATACACTGATCAGGACACAAAAGCAGGTATACATATATGTTATTGTCTGCCTTTTACCACAATCACAAAGGGCAGAAGGCACCGGATAGCACCATTCTTTAAATTTAATTCATCAGGTTGTCACATCTGTTATCTTTATGCTAGCACTTAGACTTCACAGTGCTTTACAGCTCTCTCTAAGCAGTTTTCAGAGTCAGTATATTTTCCCCAACAATCTGGGTCCTCATTTTCCCCCAACAATCTGGGTCTTCATTTTACTGACTTCAGAAGGATGGGAGGCAGCATCAATCCTGAGCTGGTCAGGATCGGACTCCTGGTGGTGGACAGAGTTAGACTGCAATATTTCATTCTAACCACTGCTCTACTATGGCTGTAGTCCAGGGGTGTCAAACTCATGTTGTCACATTGTTGTCACAACTTTCCCCCCTTTGCTAAAATGAGGGCGTATGTGCCCAGCACATGACCCATCTGGCCCGTGGGCCGCAAGTTTGACACCCTTGCTCTATTCTCTCAAAGTCCATGTCTTCTTTCTCAAAGTCTATTTGTAATTTCAGTGTAGCCTCTCCAGCAAATCTCTCGTATTTCAGGTTAAATAAGAAATCCACATTATTCTTTGATACCTTATTTGTCTATCTCTTTTGTTTTTTAAATAATCCTCTGGCCGCATTTGTAAGTCCAATATTTATATCTCTTTCTTGTAACTTGTAATTTTAAGGTCCTCTTTTCAATTTTATTGAAATAAGCTTGATTCTCTTCAACATTTTTGGTTGCAGTATGAGATTAAGTAGCACATAGATCTTGAGTCTACAGATCATACATTTCTTTTAAAGTAGTCAACCAATGCTTTCTAATGGTTAGCCTTCAAAGCCTTCTTATTGTCAACTTAAAAACACAGAAACTCATTCTCGGCAGGATATTTTTAGTTATTTTCCACATCTTTCTTTAAATCAACTTAGTATTTAAAAACTAAAACAACATTGTATTAATCCTTCTGCTTTATATTACAAAAATAAAATCTTATAAATCTGGAAATGCATACTTTTTTTTCTTTTTAAATGGATTAAAGAGTGGGTAGAGCAATAATATGGGATGCAAAAAGATAGATCTAAAGTTGAAAAATAAATTCTTCTACATGCTACTTTCTGCATGTATTGCAAAAAATGGTGACAGTGAGTAGTGGAACTCATAATGAAGAGGGAAATTCTATGTCATTTATTTGTTATTGTCCTACACTTGTATATTTTAAAGAAGGAAAATATTTTCTTCATTCATTTATGTATAAATACAATTAATCAACTGATCAATCAATTAATCAATCAACCAATCAAAGTTTACTTGAGTCAACAATAGGACATGCCCCATAGAAACAGCACTGGCATTAGAGGAGGTGAGTTTTCAGCCCTAAATATCGCCAGAGATTCTTTACAGCAAAACAAATCTATATCAAAACACAAAAGGGAAGGTTAAAGGTGAATATTTTTTTCTAGGATCCAAGCAAGCATGAAATCCTGGAGCAGCTCTGAAAAAGATGACCACCACTTTTGTTAAACAAAGCTGCATTTGCTTTAACAAACTTAATGGCCATAACTTCAGATTTCATCATATAGTGCCTTGACCTATTACTGCAATAACTTATGACCATAATTGCCACCTCTCTTATGATTTTAAATTGAGATCTACCAATAAAAAGCACCAGGAAGTGAGAGTTTCCCAGTCACTACCATGATATTATCTCCCTTTTGACCAGGAGGTTGATGATTATATAGTGCTAACATCAAAAGATGTTTATATTGGAGAATTGGTTGACTGGATCCATTGTATTTGGAAACAAAGGCAATAGGCATAATATCTTTTGAAGACCAGTATCTATAGCAGTGGGTGGCAAAATCAAAATGACAATCTCACATAAAAAATATAAAAAGAGGGTGGGGCTTCATTCAGCACCATCTTGACTTTTTTTAAGTCCTATGGACTTTCCTATGGACTTTCTGATGATATTGAGTCTTAACTAAAATGCTTCAAGATGAAAGAGAGCTGGTAGAAGATCAGGCATTATGCAAGAATAATTCCCCTTTGTACTCTTCACAACTATGTGATGTTCTATGTAATTTCTATGGAAATTGCTTGGGGCATGGTGTGTATGTGGCCTGAACAGAGCAATTATTCGAAGTAGTTAATGGATCTGCTTCTGTATAGATAGGGAAAAGTTTGACCCATTTAATAATCTCAGTCAAGACGAGTGACCTGTGATTATTTTTAAAATTTCATAAACTTAACATGACATAAGATTTCAGCCTAAGCATTAATTTTGCTAATTAAGGGCAGCTATCCTATTTCTTACCAGTGAAGCTGATAGTTTACAAATTAGTGAAGGGAGTTTTTTATATACAGTACAGTTGCCATGATTCCAAAGAAAAATAAACTTTTTTGATATTTTAGAATGTCTAGTTTTTAACAGAATTCCTCCTTCCAAGAAATTGAAACAAGGAACAAGGACACTGTCAGGTATAATTGGAGCAGAGAAAAGAGGGTGATAGGATTAGATATGTGGGGTTAAATGAAAACCTATAGACCTACACATATTTGTATTTTATTCATTTCACCCAGTTTCTAAGTGAATATTTTAAAAAATA
>JANHGC010003587.1:26419-37225 GCA_027560395.1 Boaedon fuliginosus
ATGTGGGAAACACAAGAGGGGTAACAAAAATAAATAAATCTAAGGTGCGAGATCGGGTTTCGCACGAGCCCAGATTTCCACACACACACCCTTTATTCTACAAAATTGTCACCTGAGAAATGCTGCTTGAGAAACGCAAAGAATACACGCCCACGCGCATTTTGAACGGGGAGTCTTCAAGAGCGGATGTCATTGGCGCCTCGAGTTCCCCCGAAAGGGGTGAAGAGAGGCGGGATATAAATCTAATAAATAAATAAATTTTGCGCACCGCAAGATGTTTCGCGTCTTTGCTCTACAAGTAGCCTTTGACTTACAACAGTACGTTTCCGTGGGCGTCCAGAGTTACCACGGCACTGGGGAGGAAAAAAAAGTGACTTGCGACTGTTTTTCCACGCTTACGAACGTCGCAGGGTCCCCGTGGTCGCGTGATCAAAAAAATCCAGATGCTTGGGAACTGGATCTTATTATCAGGGAAACACAGTAATATGTAAATCCAACAATTACCGATTCCGATTCTAAAATCTGTTTGCCCGTAACCGATCCTACCCGTTCGTTTCTCAAGAGGAACACGAGCTGGGCCACGGACCCAAAAGAGAACATCTCAAGGAAGTACTTTGGATATTGGGCTAAGGAAGAGAAATGGAAATAACAAACCTCAATTTTGTCCGTTTTGGCATCGCCCCAGTATATCATGTTTTCAATGTAATCCAGTGCCAATCCATTGGGCCAGCCAAGCGAGGTATTTACCAGGACAACTCGGTCAGAGCCATCTAAGGCGGCCCTCTCAATCTTTGGAATCTGTCCCCAGTCGGTCCAGTACATGTAGCTAAAAGGAAAAGAGTTAAGATGGAATAAAACAGGGGCTCCAAAAACCACGTAGTAGTATTAAGTAGGGACTAAACTGTGCTAACTTTGGCACATGGCCTGTACTTCCTGCAGCTGAAATTATTTTGACTTAACCGTATCTGCAAAACTGTCTGGCTGAATTCCTGTGACAATCTGCTGTATAATTCTCATAAATGGACATGGACATGGAACATATGCAATTTGCCCCCCTTTCATTCAATCCTGAACGATTCTGAGAAACTGTCTGGACAAGTCTCTAAAGTTTTCTTGGCAAGGTTGCTTGGAAGTGGTCCGCCATTGCCTCCTTCCTAGGATTGAGAGAGACTGACTGGCCCCAGGTCAGCCAGCTGGTCTTGTGCCCAAGGTGGGACTAGAACCTACGGTCTCCTGGTTCCTAGCCAGGTGCCTTTACCACTACACCAAGCTGGGTCTCGTCCAACGTTAGATCAGCCTCTCTATTTGCTGGGAAAAAATTCCCAAGGAGCATCATTTTCTTTCTCTCCTTTTCTTAGAAGTGCAAGGGTGATAGATAGAAAGACGTCATAAAAGCTAATGTTTTAAATAGGGGAACCCACAATCTGTTCAAGTTGCAGATCTGTGACAAGAGCTGAAATGTTTTGCACCTTATTACTCACGGGACTAACGCAAATGGAAAGCATTTTTAAAACTGCCTCAGTTCACTATTTTAAGAAAGGGGGGAAAGATCAGTGCTCAAACAGGTTCACAATAGCTCACAACAGGCAACTCAGAAATTGTGTAATGACACAGTGTGGGTAACAATGCAGAAGATCCAAGCTGATGGGCTGCACTTTTTTTTTTGACTTTGTTATGGTTTCAGTTTCAGTTCAAATTTCAGTTGTGTAAAGGGGGGCCTTATATTCCAAGCTAATCTTCAGTTCAACAGCTACATTTCTCATTATAGTTTCACGCTGTAAATCAAATCTCTTTTTGAAGGAAGAGAGCTGATGAACCGGACATGTTCTTTGGAATTATAGCTACTCTAAAACAAGCTAGAAAGCTCCTATTGGTCCCAAATAATCCTAATTTAAGTACTCTAAAACTGAGAACGGCCACCAGAAATTATTTAGGGTCAGTAAATAAGGGAGATTCATATTTCTGAATCTGGGAAAGCATCTTGAAACGAACAGTAGATTTGACTTTGAGAATATGGTAATTCTTAATTTTTTCCAACCTCCATAATAATAATAATAATAAAAAAGAGCCTTACCCAAGCATAGGATCCAAAACTATAGCTCTGGGCTCTTCCAGTTTTTCTGAGATCAAGATCTTCCTCATAGTTCCATTCAGCCTTGTGATTTCGATGCGGTCTGTCCCCGTATCCGTCCAGTAAAGGTTTCGGGCGACCCAGTCTACGGCAATGCCATCAGGGTGTGCAATTTGTGCCTGTACAACAAACTCGCTAGCCGAGCCATCGAGGAACGAACGCCTGATGGCTCTCACTTCATCATCTGTCCAATAAATGTACCCTTCCACGGGGTCATAGTCAATGGCAATGGCGTGCCGAATGTCTTCCAACTGCAGCACAATGTCCGTGAAATCCGGAGTGTCCAAAGAGATCCGCCTCAAGTCAGTCCTTCGGGCCAGCAGCAGCAACTCCATGGCTCCTGTATAGATGAATCCCAACGCATTAAAATTAAAAGTTACTTCTGCGGCCACCTACCTCTTTTGCTGAAAACAGACAGGAATGTCATGGTTGTTTAGATCTCAGTGACATCACAGGTGGCCAATGACTGTTCCACCTGATCAGTCGATGAGTCCAGCAGTGGGGAAATGTTAGCAGAGGAAGGAAGGAAGACATTCACCTTTGCAAGGTGGTGGGAGGAAAAAGCTCAACATTTCCTACGAATGAAGGCAAATTGAATTGTTGCAGGTATGAAGGTAGCCAGGGAAGTGGTTGAAGCCTGGGAAATGGCCCCCTTGTTAGTTAACAGGTGTGCTGATTTATCACCAGCTTATCAGGTACTTAGGAGACCAGGACTGGCAGCCCAAGGAAACAATAGCCAATAGCCAACCATCAGCATACCAATCAATCAATAGGAAGCCACACCCAACTACATAAATACAACACATAGAATAGCCCAAAGCACACATTCCAATATAGAGATGTTCTCCCCAACGCTCCAGCGCGAATCCAAAAGCTCGGAAAACTAAACCTCTGGTCCCGCTGACCGACCTGGATAGACCCTCACTATTTCCTCCTTCCGGCCATCTCAAGACTCTGGACCCTCCTTGCCATTAACAGCTTAAGGACAGCCTTCTGAACTCACTACTTTGATCAGCTTAGAAATGGAAGAGATGCCTGGCAGATGTTCCAGCAGAGCCATTTCTCAAACCGATCGACCGGCCTGCAGAAGCAGATGCCTGGGGTCCCAATGCTAAGGGCACCGGGGTGCCAGCAATCTGAAGCCAACATGCCCAAGGAGGAAGGAAGCAGCGAGCCATTCCTCCCTCTCCCATCCTGCAGTCCCGCGCCGAACAACTGCTTTTCTGGGGTGGAATATCAGCCACTTGCAACCGCAAGTCGCTTGGGAGAGGCGGGGGAGGCTTTCCCTCTGCTTCCTCCCGGATAGACCATCGGAGTTTGTGCAGCGACCCGACTGAGGCGGGGAATAAATCTGTGTGAAAAAGCAACAGGGCGAATTCACAGATGGGGCCCCCAGACCTTCCGATGATGGCACCAGCTTTCAACTGAAAACGTCGGTCATCCCTGGGTTACTTGTTTAACCGTCGCAGTGATTCCCTTAACAACCAGTGGCAAGAGAGGTCATAAAACCGGGCAAAACTCACTTAACAACGATCTTGCTTAGTAATAGAAATCTGGGAATCGATTGTGGTCATAAGTGGAGGACTACCTCTCTATTACTTCTTGTTTACTCTAGCCATGGAAGGAATCATATACAGATTATGCCAAGGATGTGCATAACAGTCTGGCTGTTCTTTCAAAAGCCAAACCGACGGATTCTTCACTCAAGATTGTATCATACCGGGGGAGAAAAGCCACAGCCACGTATGAATGGCATGACCAATATCACAAACATGCCACAAACATCCCTAAGACAACTCTTAAGCCACTGTAAGATCATCTTACCAGCAGCCTTTTTTTCCCCTTCTCTCTCTACCTTGACTGGCTCTTCCACTCCAGGATTATTTTGGCACCAAATAGTAGCAAACAGAGTTTCTGGTCCATATTTATGCTTAAGGCTTGTTTTGAAAGCAGGCAGCCACTGAACTTAAGTGGCCTGACGGTGCTATCAGCCATAAAAATTCACTTAACCACAGATCTAATTTTACGCAATTTCCTAAAAAAAAAAAAAGTTTTCCCTAAAGATTTTTGGAATTGCTGGAAACAGGAAGCAAAGGCCAACTGGGCCTTCAAGGAGTGAATTTAAAAAAACCAAAGACTTACAAAAAGGTCTCCCTCTGCTATAAATTGAGAGGACTCCCTGCCTCCCTGAAAAATTAGTTGTCATGGAAACTACACCAGTGAGGTCAGCCAGATTTCACCTTTGCTACACAGATTCTCCATCAGGGCCAAGTAGTATAAATGTTATAAATTCCACACAGTATTTCCACACCCGTTGCAGAAAAAACATTTTGACTATCTTGAGAGCCTGCATGGTTTGAATTACGGTATTAAAATGGGCATGTTCAATCCATTGCAGAAAATTAGTATTTGTTCCAGGTAATTTATCACTAATACATACATTTTCCTTGATTTTTATTCAGTTTGGGAAAGAATTTTTTTTTTTGTTGGTGCAGTTAAAGCAATGATGGATAGCAGACGTGCATTTTTTTTCCCCCTCTGAGGAAAAAGTTAAAATTCAGCACCAGACAGCTGGGCTTACTTTCTTCAATTTCCTCTTTTTCGTTTTGAACAACTTAAAAATGAGGTTTATTGACTTGATTGGGAAGTGGCGTAAAGGGGAAAAGTTGAATGAACCACAGCTTCAGTTCTCAAAGTTGTGTTCTAGGGGCAACTGAATAACAGGGGAGATGCCATGCAGAGAAAATGCCTTTTCCAAATCCTGCTTCATTAAACTTAGATAAGAGAGGATTTTTTTTTTTTTAAACTAATTTTGGCCAATTCATCACATGTGGCCGTTCCTAGTCAGGGAAAATTACCATAGGCATTCTTACACCTATTAGGAGCCAATCTGATTTACTGCTTAAGGCATCAGGCTAGAAACCAGAAGGATACAAGTTCAAGTTTCAAGTGCCTTGTGGACTCATTGGCCAATTGCCCCGTGGACCAGCATCGGTCTGCTTGTGGCTGGATTTAATTGGGACATTTCTGGGTTTTGGGTAAAGGGAACTGCTGGGGCATATCAATATACCCACTAAACCACAGTCATGTGTATGTATGAATGAGCAGGTCGGCACTATTAGGTATGTCTGCCACCTTGAGTTTTCTTACAAAAGAACAATAAAGGCGGGATATAAATTAAATAAATATTAAATCTTCTAGTTGCATTACTTTGGTGGCAGGTGTATTGTGATGCACATAAAAAGAGGGTGGGGCTTTCAACACCTGGCCGTTCTGACACCCCCTGCTTACTGCTTTATGCCCAACTTACCATCTTTGCAAGTCTTCTTATTCTCAAGGAGTTTCACACCTGTGGGACAGGCACAGCGATAAAAGGGCTTCACGGGAGACATCAAACACAGATGGGAACAGCCACCGTTATTATTCCTGCAGGGGTTTGTAGCTGTCAAATACAGAAAGCACAGAACAGCCTCCCGGTTAGTAGCAAACCTGCCATCTCAAGAGGGGAAAGTGTGAACGATGAAATGAATGTGGGCGTTGAACCCCCTCCAAAGCAGTTCAAGGCAGACCACATTACCTGCAGTATCTGAACTGCAGGGGGTGGGTGTTTATGTACAGTGGGGCTGTACATGGCTTCCTATAAATATAACTGGATCACAGTCATCTCTCCTCTTGGAGACCAACTAAGAGATGCCTTCAGAAGGTTCCTTCAGGAAGGACTCAACAGTCAGTAGTGACACTTGGAAACAGAGTCTCTGGTGCATTTGTGGACAGGCCAGAGGCAAACTTTTAAGTTCTTCCTGGAATTTTCAAATCTTCCAATAAGTAGGGCCAAACGCTTGAATTTTGATTGTGTGACTATGGGGAATACTGCGACAGTTATAATTGCAAAGATCCACTGCAAGTCACTTTATTCAGTTATGTTGTAACTTAACTTAGACTGTCACTAAAAGAACTATTGTAAGTCAAGTACTGACTGTACACAATATTTAAGCCTTTCAATGCATCGTTTCGAAAGTGACTATACCTAAATCACCTTCCTGCATTCCCTGCCCATCAGGTTTTACAGGAAGGATAAAAAGTATTCTAACTAAGCTCTTGCTCAACAGAGACTGGGAAGATACAGGCGGCCCTTCTGAATTTTAATTTTTCCTCCACACCTATCCTTATCCAATAAGAGTGGGAAAGACATCCACAGACCTATCTATGGCTCTGACAAACTCTAGTCAAAATATGATAGCAAAATGATCGGGGAAGAGAGGCGGGATATAAATCTAATAAATAAATAAATGACTGATTTACAGCAGTGAGTTTGGGCATTTCCCCCTGTAATTTAATTTAATTTCCCTGCAAATTTAAACATCAATATACTGAAGACAAAGGCGTTTGATCTTTCTGTCTGACAAACAAAATGAACTACACTTAACATACATTAAATTTAGCTATATTTCCTTTGTTCCTTTTGTTTTTCAGTCTTCAATTTCTTCTGTTTACTATTCAACTTCTTCAACCACAACCATATTGCCTAATTCCCACCCCCCACAAATAAGCACAGCGGCTAAGTACCTAAGCTGCATAAACTGTACGTGGGACCCTCTGAAAAAAACGACAAAACGAATGAGAATTTCCACATGGGGCATTCTGGGAACAGCAAGAGCGACTCACCACTGGGCTGCCTCTGTTGGCTGAAGACGTGGATATCCATGGGAGAAAAGATGTTGGAATGTATTTCACGCAGGTTCTGTCCAGTGTATTTGTTGCAGGCCAGGATGGAGCGAGTCGTCCAATCCGTCCAATAGAGGGTGTCACCAAACAACGTCAGAGCAAATGGATGTGGCAGGGATCCTTTAATCACAGCTTGCCTGGAAATAAATAAAAAGTGCATTGCACCGTCAATGACCCCCCTGGATCTAGAAAAGGCCGGCATTTGACATCCTTCTCTAACCTTCCCTGCCCACCCTCTTAAAATCAAGATGGAGTGGGTACCTTCCAGGCTAGCCTTAAATTAGACATACTCAATTCCAGCAACTGTTCTTTATATGTTTTAGCCTCCACTTTTAATACTCATAGAAAAATATGGACGAATGCTAAACATAACTGAAATAACCAGTTATTAACCTTAAATGCTCTAGGAGAGTTAGAAACAGAATATTTTTAAAACTTGATGGTTATTTAAATTGTGTTTAGCATTACATTCTATTGGACTTTTAAAAATGTATGTTATTCTAAAACATATCAATCCCTACTATTGTTGCATCGCCAAACAGAAGTTGTCTTAATTGTTCTTCTCTCCAACACTAATTTGTTCTAATCAGAACTATTTGAGTGTAAATATTCAGAAACAGTTTACCCCTAAATGGGGAGCAGTTCCTAAAATTTTATTCTGTTCTCCAACATAACAGTACAGAGAATGTAAAAACATTCATTGCATTAGGAAGGATGTTTCCCCAGAGACTGTAAAGTGAATTTCATTTCCACCAGGAATACTGTTAACGATTCATTAGGGCTGTTCCTGCAAGGTGAAACGAGAATTAATTGACTCTTCTTCTTTAGCAGGCAAACATAAGCCCTGCATTTCAGTCCTTCTGGAATTCAGTATTGTCAAACAACTATTTGAAAAATGCACTTGTTCTCTCTGAGAAAAAGAAAACCTTGGCAAAGCAAACCCAGGGTCCTAAGTTCGTGACTTCTTTTTCAGTCAGTATTGATATTTCTCTTCTCTTCTGGGAAATTAGATTGCTGCATATCATTACCGTTGAATTATGACACCATTGCAAATAAATAAATAAGCAGGTCTCATCTTAATGTCTGGCTATTGTCAGTTATCTCTGGGGAAGACCTCTCTCTGACTCAATCCTAGTGGCTATAGATTCACAGCCATCTTTAGCCTTGGATGGAATAGCAATAGCAACAGCACTTCAGATTTATATACCACCCCACAGTGCTTTACAACACACTCTGGGCAGTTGACAAATGTCAGCAAATTTGCCCCCAACCATCTGGGTCCTCATTTTACTGACCTTGGAAGGATGGAGGGCTAAGACAACCTCAGGACTGAATTCCAGGCTGTAGGCAGAGTTAGCCTTCAGGGGGCACTTCCCTCTTCAAGAATGGTGCTCGATCTGGGTGTTTTGCTGGACTTACAGCTCCTGTTTAATGAGCAGCTTGCAGCTGTGGCCAGGAAAATCTTTGCAAAACTTTGCCTGGTGTACCAGTTGCGTTCCTTCCTAGATCAGGAGCCAACGGGCCCTAGGCTCGACTACTGAAATGTGGTCTGTATGGAGCTTCGCTTTTAAGATCATTGAGAAACTTCAAGTGGCCCAAAATGAAGCGTTGCAGGCAGTAATTGGTGTGCTCTGGTATGCCCGGGTACCATCTCTGCTTCGCAAGTTGAACTGGTTATTATTATGCTTCTGGATGCAATTCCAGATGCTAGTAATGACCTATGGAGTTCTAGACTGCCTACGGCCTGGTTACCAGAGGGACCATCAAACCCTTGTGGTTTCAGCCAAGCCAGTTTGATCCAACAGAGTTGGGTCACTTCAGATCCATTCAATAAAGCAATGTCTCCTACTGGGAGCCCAGAGACATGTCTTCTCTGTCATGTTGCCTGGAATGAGATTCCCCCCATGTGGCTACCGCCCTCCTGCCGTTCCAGAAAGCCCTAAAGCCCTGGCTGCTCTCCCAGGCCTTGGGGTTGCTTAAATTAAATTAAATAAATCCATGCATTCATGCACACAGCCTGAACTTTTAAGCCATTGTACAATTTTCCACAAAGCCAGGAAATGAAAAGAACCATTAAAAGAGAATACTATTTTGCTGAAACAATTAAATGCAAGCAAGTATTACAGGGGAGACCTCACGAAATCAGTCCCAACTGTCCAACCAGTTGTATCCTATCCAGAAACTGAGTTATAAGTAAAATATGGTCGCCTACATTTTGGGATTACAAAGCTAATAAAAGATCTGGGATTTATTTGCAAATAATATTTCAGGAACAAAGAAGTCTTTTCTTCCTTTGTTTCTCGGTCCTCTCAAGTCTCCTTTCCTTCCTCCTCAAGCTGTTTTCTGCAATTTCTACATCAATGTTTATATCACACTTCTTCTAGTGTGTGGCAATATCTAGATGGCTTTAGTTAAGTAGCACCTTGCTTAGTCATTGTTCAGAACTTGGATCCAGACCTGAAGAGACATTGCCACAAATAAGCAGGAACTGCTGTCTAAATGAGCTGGAGCATTTTTTTTTTAAAGCCCAGAGACTCAAGGTAATATTCAGAAGTTGCTCAGGAAATGCCTTCCAAATTAACTGGAGGAGGTGCATCAGATTTGCAAAATTCTCTTACTACAGCCAAATGAAATAGCTTTACTCCTCCTGTGGTGTTGACTTCCTGGTCTGGTTTACCTAGAAAGGATCCCTCTGAGGATTGTGGGATTATTAGCTAGACTGGGAACTCAAAAACAACATTCTGAAAGAAGACAACTCTAATTCATTCATGTTAACTGAACTGCATGTAATTGCTCTAAGACGGGGTGTCAAACTCAAGGCCAAATCGAATTTGACACCCCTGCTCTTGGAAGAACCCAACAGCAAGCTACCTGGTGGTCTATGACTTAGAAAACCAGGAAACCTAATCGAGGGGTTCCCAACCCCTGTTCGTAGACCAGCATTGGGTCCACCGCATGCCAGAAACCAGGCCGCGCAAACAAGTGAAGCCCCATCCACAGGATGCGGGCAGCATGGGAAACCACAGCCCCTCCAATTCGCGGAAAAACCTCTCCCCAAGGAAGTGGTCCCTGGTGTTCAAAAGGTTGGGAGTCACTGCCCTAATCAGTATTGGAAAGGGTTTTATAATGGTTTTGCTCCTTCCTCAAAGGTTGGCTTCAGGAGATGACAAAGAAGGATCTCGTGTATTTAGTTCTTGTACACAATTGATCCTCACGGGTCTGATGGAGGGTCCTTTTCTACTACCCAACAATGGAGGAGATGCCATTATGAGAACAAGATCTTATATCTCATGTTATTTAACATGCGCGTAAAGTCTATGAGACAGTTCACCAATATGCTATCAAGATGCAGATGACATTTCTCTTTCTTTGGTTGATGATTGGTCAGCAATGGGTTAATTAGGTTCAAAAACTGTCAGGCACAAGCAATCAGACCCAAACATATAGAATTCAAACTTGCTGCTTGATTATGTTCTGCGTGTTATATAGGGAAGTCCTCGGCCAGTTTCAGCTTGGGAACAGATAGATATGCCTCTATGGAGCTTAATGAGGATCAGTTCTGGATCTCTTGCGGCTGTGCAAGGACTCAAGGCTAATTCTGCACTTGAGGCCTTCCCTTCCTGCCCGGTTGGGTGTTTCCCAACAAAAGTTGAGGTTTAGCACAGGTAAGGTAGAACTGATCCTGATCAGAAATCAAGTATCCTCTGGAAACAGATTTCAATCTCTTTTGGATGTGGTGGTAGTAGTACCTTGGAAGAATCAAATTGAGGTTATTTTTTCTGTATTTCATGTCTCTAAGAGAGCCTTGGTGGCACAGTGGTTAAAGGCAGCACTGCAGTCTCTGCTGACTTGTTCAGCAGGTGGTCAGATCGGATCCCACCAGGCTCAAGGTTGACTCAGCCTTCCATCCTTTCTAAGGTCGGTGAAATGAGGACCCAGATTGTTGGGGG
>JANHGC010003588.1:24188-46805 GCA_027560395.1 Boaedon fuliginosus
CTGGGGACTTCTGGGAGTTGAAGTCCACCCATCTTAAAATGGCTGACGTTGGGAAACACTGCTCTATACCATCCGGGAAACCACAGATCGTAGATATTTTATCCCATTCATAGAGTTGAACTGCATATCTTACGATGAATTTATTTTAAAGTTAGTCTTTAAGACATTTTGACTTCAGCTTTTCTGCAACAAAGAAACACGACTCCTCTGGAATTTCTCCATAGTAATGATCACTGTGTATGCATCATAAGATTGAACAAAATAAATAGAACCAGCTTGGTGTTCTCGTTAAAATGCTGCCCTGGAAACCAAGAAACTGAATTTTGGTTCCACCTTAAGCATGAAAATCAGCTGGGTATCTTTGGGCCGGTCATTCCCTTTCAGCCCAACTCATCACACAGGGTTGCTGTGCGGAAAATAGGAGGAAGGGGTATTGGGCATGTTTGCCACTCTGAGTTACTTTTAGAGTAATAAAGGCAGGATAAAAAATATCTTATAAATAAATGAAATACAGTATGAGTCAAAACATTTTGCAGCCTAGGATGAAACTCAAAATTTCCTTTGTCTCAGAATTGGACGAGAGTAGCAATTGAATCTTGTTTCACCACTACTGATGGGATGGCGGATAAAACGAGGTAGAGTAAAAGCCACTTGGCCCATGCACCTTCCAGCATCCACTGCCTGATTTCTCATCCTACTCAACTTAACAGTAGGGCCAGCCTACCCTAACTCTTGTAGCAAACCTCCACCCCCCTCTCCCTTGCTCTGTGTATTGTGTTCATGCATTGAATGAAAAGTTATCATTTCCCCAAAGAAAATGTCAAAAACCTTTGCTACGGCAGAAACAAACAGGTACTGTTCGAAGCTCCAGGTCTTTTTTCTATGCTTATACAAAATGTATTGGTAGTATTAAGTAGAAGAGTGGAAAAATAAAATAACATCCATTTTCTCAAAGGGCAAGTTCAGATCAAATCATTTGGAGTTGCACGAATCCATTCTGATTTATTTCAAGAAGACGCTCTGTCTCCAGGAACTCATCCCTACTATCTGAGAGCTCTGCAAACAAAAAAGAGCACCAGGCACCCACCAGATACTCACGTTGAGGGACTTAACACTTATTACACCTCTGTTTCAAAAAGAGCAGACATTTTTTCTTCTTGCAAAGAGCAGTCCTAAGTGCTCATTAGGGGATTCATCCATAGTACTTTTCCACTCCTTCTAGACATCTACACCATCTATAGTTCGGCTTTTTCATTCCAAGAGGAAGCCAAATTGTTTTGCTAACCCACAGAAACTTATGGTAGGCAAAAGGAGCATAGCTAGTTTAAGTCTGCAGAAGCCTGGTTTCAAAGCATAGGTCAAGCTTGGAGGGGCCAGTTACTGCATGCACGAAGATAACTTGGGGGAGGGGATGTTTTAGTCCTTATCTCTTATTTCTCCTGCTAGAGACATTTGTAGAAGCCAGCAGGGAGAGAAATATCTGCTGGAGGGAGAATAAAGATAGAATTAAGCACAGAACAAAGGTCAAAAGTGCTCTTAAGTGTATTGCCATTCTGACCACCTGCCCAGGAATTAAAGTGATTGTAAAGTAGAACAATATCAGAGTTGGAGCCAAGCCAATAATTTTAGAAGATCAGTGCCCGAGATGGTGGCCTATCACCTCTATTGTGATTAAAGACAAAGCCTTTTTTATATATTGTCAAGTTGGGTGTGTGGGGGGCATGAAATCAAGTATCCATTTACCAAAAAAAAAGCAAACTGGTGAAGGTGTACCCAGCCAGCAACCCTTACCTCCCAATGCCACCAGGAAATTGCCAAGTGGTAGAAGAAAGGCGGGGTACAAATTTAAATAAATAAATAAATAAATAAATAAATGCCCCCAATTTATGTTGTTTCCTTGTCGCTGGACATACTAGCACCTTTCCAAACAAAGTACTAGTTTGTAGTCCTCAAGCCATCCCCTCCTACCCACCTGAGAGTACCTATCTGCTCTCCAAAAATTATTGGAGATCAAAACGATGCCAGGCCCTCATCTATTTTTCTAATATTAAAGGTGTCCTTTAAACATTGACAAATAAGGGAAGAAATGTAATGAGCACCAAAGGGCACTCTGTAGGCACCGATGTCTCCCAGGGCTATCTTGCTGGTGTTAAAAATGTACATTAGACATTCCAGGTTTTCTGCTACTTTCTACATCATTTTTTTTTATTATTGCTACTCGTTATTCAAAATATGAATCTGGTTAAAAAAAACTGTCATGTGAGATACATATGACTAAAGGGCAATAATGGATGCCACTTAAATTCTCTCATGAGTGAAATTCATATTTTAAGCTTCTCGGTGTGAAGTGTGGAGCACATGAACTCTTAACTGCGTGAGGGTCAGAGGGGCACATTAAGCCTTGTAATTTGCCAGTGAGTGAATATCATATGAGATGCATATGACCGAGAGAAACAATGGCTCTAGTAAGAGTCAGATACTTTTCTTTATGGAGCATACAGGTCTGTGAAAGATCCGACACCATAAAGTTTGTTTGACTTAGGCTGACCTGGAGCTCCAACCACGGGCCAAAGAGGAAGCATTTTACAGATTCAGAATAAAATACAAATGCAAACCAGAAAATGAGGATATTTCATGGCCATTTATTATTTAAACTAATATGCATCTCTGAATATATATCTTTTTACATTCTTCATACACAGAGAGAATGCTATTAGACCTGCATAGG
Source organism: Boaedon fuliginosus (assembly GCA_027560395.1). Lineage (NCBI taxonomy): Eukaryota > Metazoa > Chordata > Lepidosauria > Squamata > Lamprophiidae > Boaedon > Boaedon fuliginosus. Next base: position 26,917 of record JANHGC010003588.1, read on the forward strand.
AAGGAAGAAAATGGAACCCATTGACTAATTAAATAATTAAAATAGATGAGAACCTGGCATCATTAATTATGATGAGCATAATCTCTTTTTTTGGTGGCTTGTTCTTGTTCCAGGGAATTTCCCAGTTAACCTCAGCCTGGAAACAAATCCACATCTGGCATGGCACTATCTCCTTTGTATCATTGGTCTCTACCCATTGGGGTCTTTGGTCCCAAATTCATGCCTGTCCCTGAACCATCTTCTTTTTAAAGGACATGACGAATTAATCTCACTAATATTTGTAACGATCTGGTCTGAAATATAAGTCTGAAATATCAGTACTTCCTGATATTCAGTACTGTGTAGAACCTCTGCCGCAGTCTTCTCTCATCTGCACAAAAGCAGCTGGTGGTGAATAGTGTGCATTAGAAGTGTTGTGGCTCCACAGTGTGCTGCTGAACTGACGGAAGATTCTGACTCCGAGGGAGAGATGGAGTTAGAATCAGAGGGAAGGGAGACGTTGGCTGTTGACACTATGCCAGACGCTGGTCCGTCCACGAGTTATCGGGAGCTGGTTAGTGTCTAACAGCAGTGGGGACGAGGCTCTGAGTGATGCAAGAACTTGGAGGCTGCTCAGAAGACAGCAGCAACATAGGAAGGGCAGAGGTCGAGCTACAGCTGACCAGTAATTGACCACACTCTATAGCAGTTAAAAGGGGTGTGGTTGGGAACTGTTCTTGCAGAGAACAACTGAAAACTATAGAGAGAGCATTGTGTTTTGTGGTGTATCCTTGTTCCTGGATTTTCTATTCTGAGTTTTCATCTCTGCATTGTGAGTGTTGTGTTTTGAGTGTCTTATCCCTTGGCATTTTGCCTGGAATAATTGGGAAACCTGCCAGAGGCTATTGGCAATAGAAATATTCCTTTGCTTTTAAGAACGACGGACTTTTCAAGATTTTTGTTAAAATAAAACACTGTGTGTTTAAAAAGTGGTCCTGATCTCTGTGTTTCGGGCGTGGGACAGAACAGTAACTCATAGATCTATCTCAGGTAGGTAAGTAGTTAGGTATGGTATGGTATGGTAAATGGGTAGGATGGATGGGTAGATGGAGGAATAAATGATGACTGATTATTTTAAACAGCTAAAACCACAAGACTTTAAAATCAGTTTAAATGTTATCCTTGCCTGAAACATCATGTCAGTGGTTTCACATTAGTCTCTGCAGTGATTCCATTTCACAGTATTTAATTAGCACACAAAGAGATATGATACGAAATACCCTGAATTTACACTCCAGAATTATTCTTTTCTTTCTCCCTTTCCTATCATTTTTAGTTTGTCCAGTGCCGTGTGTAAAAGCTAATACAATCTTTATTCCAGATGTTGTGTTATAACTTATTTTGTTTCCATTTCTGAGATGTATATGGCACCTTTCCCTACTGTGTTCGCAGCACCCCCTCCTCCAATTTTTCTCAACAACCATCTCGTAAGGCCAGTTGGGCTGTCTTGAATCCAAGATTAAGCTCTTCACTCCTCCAACATTTCCAATGAAATTGGCAGTTGCCCATCAATGTTCAGAAGGAAAGAAAAATACTGCAAGGCCTGTAATGGATTTGACTGGAGGAGTTAAGAGTGACTGGCCTCAGGGCTGTGAGAATAAAACGAGACTTGCCTAAAATGTCTCCCTCTTTGAGGTCTGTTTCACAACAAGGAATGTCTTCTTTTTATTTGTTTGTTTGTTTGTTTGTTTAGATTTATACCCCGCCTCATTTCCCCGGTCAAGGGGAACTCGAGGCGGCTTACTTCTTCTGGATTAGTGGCCAAAGCCATATCTATCTTCATTCTCCCAAATGCCCACAACTGCCATAGAGCTGTTTTAGGAGCAACGTTCTGAGAGAGCTGTGTTATTATTATGGTTCATTGTACACTCAGTCTGGATTTTGGCAGCTATTATATCCAACTATTGAGTCCTTCTCTGGGAAAGGCAGAAATAAAGCCGGTTTGATGTAGTGATGAAAATATGAAGTTAAAAATCAGGAGACTGGGAGTTCTAGTCCCATCTTAAGCCCAAAGCCAACTGGGTGATCTTGGGCCAGTCACTTTCACTCAACCCTGGGAAAGAGGCAAGCCCAAACAACTGGAAAATCTTGCCAAGGAAACTGCAGGGACTTGATCAGGCAGTCTCCAAGAACTGAACATAATTAATTGAATGAAACAAATAAAAAACTGAGGAAAGAGTGTGTGTGTGTGTGTGGAGAGAGGGAGAGAGAGAGAGAGAGAGAGAGAGAGAGAGAGAATAGTAAAAAAAAATCAGTTTGTTTTCTTTATTCATTTATTGAATTTATATAGCCGCCCATCTCATGCTTGTGACTCTTAAAGCTTTCCAGATTGTCAACTACACAGAACTCTGCTCTCCACTTTGCTGTAACTTATTTTATAGAATCTGCCCCTATAATTCTGTAATTTCTAATATCTTGTTAAAAATTTAACAGAGTATACATTACCACAGTACAGTTGGCTGACATATTTATAGGTTCACAGTCATGCATACATACATATGCACATACATAATGCCAGGTTAATCCATATTACAAACACTGTTCGATGAAAAAAATACCATTAAAGACTTGTTTTTGTGGGGGAGGGGGAATCATAAAATGTCTCTATATATTTCAGGGTTTCTAATATTTTTATCATTAAAAAGAAACAAAATTGCTGAGCTGGATGGAAACACAGATCTTGCTTTGCTGGAAAGAGCCTGCTGAGAAGCCCCACCTACCACAGGAAGATGAGAGGAAACTCCGCCTCTGCCTGCCCACAGATGCCCTCCCACCAAATAGAAGAACCGCCCCCTGACTTTTCGACTCAGGAAGCTTTTAAAGGCACGATGTTTAATGCATGCATTTAGGCCAAAGATGAGAGATGCACCTGACTGGAGATCAATCTGCCTTTGGTCTTTTTTCCCTCCCTCCCTCCCTTTCTCCCTCCTTCCATCCAAACATCGCATCATGGTCTTCATGACGCAGTTATGATTATAATGAATGGAAGTGATTTAGTTGTCAGATTTATTGTCTGATGTTGTGCTGCACATTATATGATCTACTTGTATGTATGTAATAAAAGGAACCACAGTTCCCATCAACGTACTTGAATAGGAAGAAGAGGAAGCAACTTCTGAGTTGTTTGTCTGTTTAATTATATATATGTAGTTAATGTTCCGCCTCTTGGTTAGTTGGTTTCCACTCTCAGCGGGAACATTGGACTTACCGTAGTTGATTCTATAAGAAAAAGATATAGAGAAAATATTGTTCATATTGTTGAGAATAAATACAATTAATATTTCAAGAACACTGCCTCAGAGCTTTATTATGCAATAGATTCTGAATTAAGCTAACATTAAAATCATCATCATTATTAATACTATATAATTTTAATAAATGGTTTATTAGAATTTGCTGCAGTGTATTTTGTGATTTTGTAAAATCGTCTAGCGTTGTTATGATTGAAGCAGCATAGTAGCATGTAAAATAAATATTTTCACGCATGCATGCACACACACACACACACAATAGTGTGCCAGAAAGGTTGTTTGCCTTACACCCGAAATCTAAAAGAAGTCTTAATTTGTATTTTTAAAAAATATTATAATCATAGAACCGCTGATTGGAAGGCATCTTGAAAATCTTCTAGTCTATTTCCTGCCCAATACGTTTTACTCCATTGCTTAATTTTTATTAGCATTCTACAGAGAGAGAGAGAGAGAGAGAGAGAAGAAAAACATTGTACAGCCCTTTACATATAAATTTTGGCTACTTCATACATTGTTTGGCATTTCCTAAGTGACATCATTAATAATTTGGGGGAACCGTTACTCAAAAGGGTAAGAAATTCAACAACTTGTGCCTCCTTTCCTTTCTAGCTATGTTCTGTTATTTGTCTCTTCTTCATTCCTTCCAAAATAGGAACAAAAAGAAAAATCACAGGAAATGTTGGAATGCCAAATGGTTGCACTCTTTGCCATATTTTAAAATGCTAAAGAGAGGCCAGATGTAACATTGAAGAAAGTTGCATTTATTTACAGAATTAACAATGGAATTGACAACTGTATTTTTGCTACCACTCTCCTTCCCCACACACACCCATCCCCGCCAAAATTTCATTTCAGTGGAATGGACAATGCAAAATGTAAGGTTTCAAACTCAGGCTGAGGCTTGCTGCAATGTTGCATTTTGAAATCCAATCCTAGCAGGAAGCCAACATATGTCCTTCAATTGTTGGTCAAAAACTTCCAGAATCCTACTTGCCTCCCTGTGGTCGAATTGAGGTAAGAGAAGAAAAAATGATGGCCCTTCTATTGTACTTTGCTTGATGGTTTTTGATTATGCACTATGGAGTTGTTGACAAGTCTTTAGACACCTCATAGAATAGATTGTCCCTAGCTTTCTCTTTCAACCTGTAGCTACTCTAATTGAGTCCATCCATTTGCCATTGATCATTCTTCCAATGTTTCGTGCATCAGAGATCATCCATCCTTTTTCCTTCCACCAAAGACTTTAAACACTCTTTCAGAGAGCTATTTCTTCACATGATATGTTCAAAATGTGATCATTTGAGCCTTGAATGAGAACTCTGGGTTAATTTGTTGGTTTTCTTGTCTGATCATGGAATTCTCAGGAGTCTTCTCCAAAGTTGAAAAATATCCATACTTCTTTTATCCTACTTCTTCAAAGTCCAACTTTCCCTTCCATAGAATGTCACAAGAAAAGTGGTGTCTCCACAACGGTGATCTTTTTAGCGTTAGAAAAATTGGAGTAAAGATAGAAGATACATTGACAAAAGTCTGGTCAGTTTTAAGCTAATAACTCAGGAGATCTGAAATCTCTTCCTTCAGAACATATCACAGACTCAGACAAATTTAAGGTAGTTGCAGAAAACTTACCTAATGCTTATTTGGCATCAGTAACCCATTTATGCTGGGTTTTTCTGAATAATTGTTCAACTCCAGATAATTCTATCTGGGTAGATTTTCATTGTTGTTCTGTTTTTTTACAGTAACTTCTGATACTATTGAATTAGACAAGTCTAAAGGAACTGGAGGAAGTAAGTGGAAATGATCCTGCTTCTTCTCATGATCCTGATGGAGGACTTTGCTTGTGCTGAGTATGAGATACACACATGTATTAATGTAAATTGTTACACAATATATAGTTAGAGTGCACTTTCCTCTTTTCATTGCTGTATTTTTTAAAATGGATTGGAAATTGGAAGACTACAATTGGTACTTGTGTTTTACCTATATACACCGCCCAGGGTCATATGCAAGCAAGATGGGCAGCCCAATAAATTTAATAGATAAATAACTGTGGCAAATGAAGTAGACCTCTGAATCTGTAGCATGACCTTGAGAGGTGAGGAATTATCACTCCTTTGGAGGGAAATCCTTGCCATAATTTCATATTAGGTAAAATTGCCGGCCAAAGTGCATATGTCTCCCAAAATGTGTATACCATCATTTGCACCTCTCCAATGGACTAACAGGAAGCTTCATTGACTTTAACGGGACTTATCACATGCATATAATTGCACTGCTTGTTGATCAGAAGTAGGAGATATATCTTGAATGTTGAAGCCTCAACATACTGGTACATTTACACATTGTTTAAACATTTTAAACGTTTGGGAATTGCCATTATTTTATGATATGAGAGCCAGCTTTTTCAAAGTCCTAAGACAGACACAAGGCCACAGCCCTAGAGGAACACTGTTTTAAGGAGAAGGATTATAGCCATTTAGATATTGTTGAGTGTCATTCCCTACCATTTCCAGCCAGCATGAATAATGGGAAGAGCTGGAGGCCAATGACTTCTGTTCTGCTGTAACTCAAATTGTCCATCGGCACCAAGGGATAGAGAAAATTCAAAAAAGGAGTCTTACAAAGCAAAGCCAACAATTCTGTTCCTCCCATCACATTTAGGCCCATTTTAACCCTCCAAAGTAACAAGAATTCTCCTGGAGATGACACTTCAGCATTCAAGATATATTAATCTTGATATATATTTATTATATAATTGTATTGATTTTTTGAACTTTTCAGGTGGTGGAACTCAAGGCAGGCATTTGTGGAGGTCCTAGGCCTCTTTGTATTCAACTACTCAACTCAAACTGCTTAGCTTACCCAAGGGGATTGCATCATGACTCAAAGAGAGGAAAGAATGTGGTCCATCTTGAAATGGTCCATCTCTAAATTGTATACAGGAAGAAGGAAGGAAGCTGATTCCCGGGGAAAAGAAGTCAACTCCACCCTCGCTAGAAGATGAAGACAGAGAAAAGGCTAGTTTACTTTGTTGTTCCCCAATGGGTAGTGGGCTCTTTGCCAAATTCTTCTGAACGCCTCTACCACTACCCTATTAGGTCTCAATTGGAAACAATTTCACTAACAGGCAACCCAATGAGATAAGTATGGTGTTTCCGTGCTTTGCTCTTTCTTCTGCAGCCAACCCTGTCATGTTTGGCTCTTAAACATCTGCTTGTTTGAAAAACATTCATAAATAAACACCAGAAATGCCTAAATTGCCGGTCTTCCTTCCTGGAAGAAATTGAACATAATTAATCAAAATCCAGTGCTCCACTGACTCACTGCCTGTGAGTAATAGCAAATCTGTCTTGCTTTTGAACTTGCGATCACATCTCCATACATCTCCTCTAATCAAGATGGCAAAACAGACTTTTGGTTGGAAAAATGCAACGAAGATCTGTTTCTTTCTGTGTCCAGCTGACTACCACAAGTGGTCACATTGGGGTTTGTTAAAAATGTTCCTTTATCCTGATGTTAACAAGAGAGAATGTTAAGTGCGGTAACTAGAGAATGGGCAGGAGGGCCTTATGTTTATGAGGGAAACAAAGGGATTTTGGATTCAACTTACCCAACACAATTAGGGGTGAGTGCACATTGTTGGAGCAAGTTAGAAACATAAACTATTGACAGTGGAGGAAAAACAGGGCAATAAAGTTAAATAAAAGACACCTTCATTTCAGGCACTGAGGCAGAGCAATTTTCAGCTGGGGTCATTACAACAATTTGGATCAAGATGATGTCTCAAAGTAGAACAGGGAGGCTTCACAGAAATATGTATACTGTTTATAAACAACACTTATAAATGGTGATCTTCAATATTATATGAATGTTGAGACAAATTTCAACCAAGGATAAGGCACATGGTCTGTAAGTAGGGCAATGTCTGATTTAACCTCTGGGTTCCCCAAGCCAAAAAACCTCAAGTAATTTAGTTAAGAAATATCTATACTAACATAATAAGCTCTAACCATGATTCGAAACAGATAATATTGTTCTAAAATAAATAAATGGTCTGATCTAGGATAAAGTTGCCACATTCTTCAGAATGCCTGCAAAGAAAAAGAACACTAGCAGAGAGTTGTAGATGCTTTATGGATTATCTGTGTGTTGGGATTTCAATAGCCACATGTGAATGTTGACAGTCCCCAATCAACATTTACAATTACATGTCTTAATGTCTGAAAATATGAAAACAACAACCAATAGTTCTTATTAGGTTTATTTCACTAATTCCGGGGCATTTATCCTAACATAATAACAGAATAGACCAGGAAGCATAAGGCCTCTATCAGGAATTCAATCTGCTTCGCAAACTGCATTGGTTCCCAATGTATTTCTTGGCAAAATTCAAAATGCTAATGATGACCTTTAAAGCTTGAAAATGGTTTAGATCCAGAATGCCTTAAGGTCCTCATCCTATATCAGTCAGTCTTAATCACTAGATGGTGAGGCCGTGTTTTGTGTCCTAGTTATAGTGATGCCTGAATTGATAGGGACAAGAGTAAGGTCTGACTTTAAAGAATGGAACTCCCTGTCTCCAAGCTCCAAGCTATCTGGATTCCTCTTTGATAGCCATTCATCAGTGCATATGTTCTACAGTGAATATAAATTTTATTTCATACTTTATTGTAGTTCATATATCGTTGTTACTAAATAAAGTCTCTTTGTATGAGGAGTCACTCTAAGAGTAGAAATGGGTGGCTATAAAAATTGAATATAGAAATTAAATAAATAAAAGTAGTTATAACTATTATGCATCTCGTCCATCAAAGCATAAGCATTCAAAGGGTGGAATATCGCTTTTTATAAGAAATTAGCCAATAACCTGGAGTTCAGGGGTGGGTTTCAACCAATGCAACAACCAATTTGGTTGGTTTTTGTAAAAAAAAAAAAATTGTTTCCGCCTAGAGGCTTCTGCAGGAAATTTGTTTCTTTAGAAAACAAACTTCCTGCAGAAGCGCCTACGTGGAAAAACAGTTGAGGCGCACTGCCACACTGATCAGCTGGTTTGCAAACAGAGCTAATAAAGGTAGCTATAGCGTCTGGGTGTGGGGGAGCCCCCCATTTTTTATTTTTATTTTTACAAAAAACGACCGAACTGGTTTGCTAAAACTGGCCTGATCTTAACAAACGGTTCGCCCAAACCTGGCTGAACCGGTAGAAACTTACCTCTGTCGGCGTTGCCCACAGTATTTGTTTTTCAGAGAGTAAGTCATCTGTGTATCAAGTTTGATTGAAATTGCTTGAGGTGTTACAGAGTTATGCCGGAACACACACACACACACACACACATTTATATAGATATAGATAAATACTACTGCTCCGTCAAAAGAAATGAAAACCTATCCCAAAAGTCTTCAACTTTTTGAGCATTCTCTTAAAATGGCTGACGAGAAATATTTGCCTATTCTTCAAATTACTGCCATGGTGGAGGTTAAGCACTTGGAAAGCACAAATTTATTCCATTTGCTACTGCTACCTCCTCAAGATCCCTCTCCATATGCCCTTTGGGGCCCCTTTTGAATCCCAGGGGCTTTCTTGGTAATAAAATGGGGCCAGGGACTATCCCTTTGATCTGCAACATGCCAGCTTCCCATCTTTTAATTAAGAAAATTTTCTAAAATGTAAAAAAGCAGGTAGAGCATGAAGTCTGGAGGCGTTAAGGGAAATATCCACAAATAAGTAAGTGGGATTGTGCTTCATTAGGGACTTAGGTTTTAGGCATTTAAAAATCATTACACTGTTGGAAAACATGTATAAGATGTTCTACAGATGGCATCTACCTCCGGCAAGACTGGCTAAAATTTTTCCCAAATAAATGGTTGGAAGTGCAACCAGGTGAATGGTACTTATTGCCATATGTGGTGGACCTGCCCACTGGCAAAAAACTACAGGCATAAGGTCAGAAACTGGTTATGGGAAATGACGGACTAAAAATTAGAGTTAAGGCAAGAAATTTTTTTATTAGGGATGATTCCGGGAAGAATTAATAAAAATATTTTATATTTACAGATATAAATTTAATGATATTTACAGTATTTATTTATATATTTATTTATTTATTTATTTTTATTAGATTTATACCCCACCTCTCTTCCCCAGTCAAGGGGAACTCGAGGCGGATATATATTATAATAGCAGCCAGACTGTCATTTGCACAAGAATGGAAAAAAGAAAAATTACCTATAGAAGAAAAATTGATATAGAAAATATTGGAGTGTGCTGAATTAGATAGACTGACGATGGTTCTCAAAGATAAGGGGGAAACAGAATACTTCCAAAGTTGGGACACATGTACAAATCAGTGGTGGGTTTCAACCGGTTTGGCCCGGTTCAGCCGTACCGGTTCTTAAAATAATTACCAGTTCGGCAAACCGGTTGTTAGAATTAAGCTACCGGTTTGCCAGAACCGGTAACTAATTAAAGCAGCTGTTTTTTGGGCCTAAATCGATTTGTGCACAGTGCGTGCAGTGCATGCAATGCGCGCATCACCTCAGGCCCCAAAAACAGATGATTTAGGCACTTTAGGGGCGAACGTTTAGCAACCAATTTGGCCAAACTAGTAGCTAAATCAGCTGTTTTTCGGGCCTACATCGATGTGGGTGAGAAGCGCACTGTGCACACATCACCTCAAGCCCGAAAATCAGCTGATTTAGCTACCGGTTGCTAAATTTTCGGGCATAAGATGATGCATCCGCATCACATGTGCGCACATGACCAAAATGCCTGCACCAAGTGAACCGGTTGTTAGACCAGTAGGAACCCACCCCTGGTATAAATGTTTGGAGAAGAGAAGGAAAGACAGAATGGGAATTAAGATGTGGCAATATTTAACAAATTAATCAATTAGAGGGTAATGGTGTAGGACTGTATGATTAGCTTTGTCTGACATCAGGAAAATATCATTTATGATATGTATTATGTACATTATAAATGTATATATGTATATGTGAGGTAAGCTCTTGCACCAGTATTTCTTAGTATGAAATAGAATGTAAAATACAGGAAAATTTTCAATAAAAACTTAGTTTTTTTAAAAAGGGAAAAAAACAGATTACATGTTAACAAAATTGCTATAAAAATCAGTATTGCTACCCTGTTTCCCTGAAAATACAACCTCTCCTGAAAGTAAGACTTAGCTTGATTCTTACATGTATGCCCAATATACGTGTGCCCCTAACTAATAGGTTAGTTAGTGGATGACATCCCCTGAAAATAAGACCTTGTGCCTTTTTTGGTGGCAAAAATAATATAAGACAGGGTCTTATTTTCGGGAAAACACGGTATCTTTGTTGGCAATTACGGTAGGTCTTGTTTTCCCATTCTTCAGCTGAAGGATTTTGAGAGCAGCTTCCTTTTAGCACCGAGGCAAAAACACATACATGAAAGCTGCCATTCCTCTTATAAGGATGTATCAACCCAACTGCATTGCCATGCTTATATTGGGGCACTCACATCAATGTTTGTGACAGTTGAATAAGTGCCATGAATGGATTGCAGCCCACAGTTCGGTGAGTGTGCAAATAAGGCATGCAGCCTTTGACAGCAAGGCAGGTTACCTGTGCCAAGTGTATAAGAACTGTAAACTTCAGGTTGCTATAAAGTTCACATTGCTGAATCATGGATATGTTTAATAAGTAGTTGTGTCCTTTTTTAGTAAAGCAATGTGGTTTACATTTAAGATTAGGTTAGCAGTTAGCAGGACTTCTGTTGCAATTCTATTTTCCAGGGGATTATAACTTGGCTGTAAAAAGTTGCCTGGAGAGATGAGGTTTAACAGAGACAAGGCCTTGGCTCAGCCATCAATGTGGGAAGTGCTCTTTTGCAGCATTTTTTTTAAAAAAAGAAACACCATTTCAAACAGTTATATAGCAAAAGTATAGCATGTGTTTGGCTATTTACAGGGTAGATTTATATGGCATCTTACCACAATCAACCAATTCAGAAACCACATTTTTATCAACCCCTCAATTTTTAGGAATTTGAACAAAATTGGAATCATTGCTCATATTTGCAACATTGAAAGAACAAGGCATCAGACCAACAAGTGACTATGCATAACTTAATGCTCAAATTGTAGAAAAACAACTATATTGCTCCCCAGAGATACCACAGCTCTGAAATATAGTATCTCCTTTCTTTTTCTTTTTCATTCATTCATTCAGTTGCCATCCCTGCTCCTGGAGCGATGTTGAGATAAAGATCTATACCTATCGGTCCTCTTTGCTGGGAGGTCCCTGAGAGAACATTTTTATATATCTGGAAATTGGTGAAGGAAGCCCACAATATTGTTCCAAGCCCATTTTCACCGGAGACGATTCCAAACGTTTACATTAACCCTTCCTTAGGAAAATGGAATAGAAGTGGATGTTGGGTTCTCTCACCGTGGCTAAAAGTCTTCTCTTTAAGTTAGTTGAATCAGCAGAACAATATGCCAGCTATTAAGTTTTAAACGTTATGGAGGGAAAGCTTTCAAGGTCCTTGCCACAGAGAAACAACTCTGCCAGCGCAACCGTTTACCATCTCTTTGATGCCAAAAGTCTGGAAGGGACAGAGTGCCAAGAAGGGCTGAGACAGCAGGGAGAGTAAAATTGCAACAGCAATGACAATATTGTCAACTGACTTATGTAGTTGTCCAACTCTACCCAAAGAGATGCTAGAAAGTAATCCGACCATAGATTTCTGCTGGACTAGGTCTCTTGCAGAAGAAGATCTTTGAGATGGACATGAGGACATCAGGATTGTGGCGAGACCCAAGTTAGAGGCTTTAGAGTGAAAAATGGGAGGATGCACAATAGATACAGAAGGAACAGAGGGTCAAGAGAGACTTGTGGGAGAAGGCTAATTCCTGGAAAATAAGAAAAGTGACTTCTACAGCAATCCCCAAAGAGGAGAGGACAGTTGTGCTAATGCAAATGCAGGTGTGCATGTTGCCTTTGGGTGGTACACCAGCATCCTTATTAAAAACAAAATCACACACTTGGCTAATTGTAAAAGCCACTGACCTTAAATTCATGACATAACAGCGTTCCCCACAGCTTCAGATTTCATTCTGTCTCACAAAAATTACAACCCAATGGCCATTTTTACAGAGGCTTTGGGGAATGCGCCCAACATTTTTTAAACCTCATACAGCCATCCCCGTATCCCATCTCACAATTTGTACAGTCCTGATTAGAAGAGCAAAATAAGTCTTTCGGTCCCTCCCTAAGGGTTAAAAATATGAGAGAAAAAATAGCTGTCTCGATCAAGCCAACCTGAGATGTCCATTCATCAGAACACCAGACTAGTAACAGCAAAAAGATGTAATTACCTCAAATCCCATTGGGCTGGAATGGCTGCTAGTAAAGTGGCAGCATTTGCAATAACAGAAGCAAACTTGGAGACAGCAGTGAAGGACAAACTGAGGAAGATTTACTGCCCCCTGCCCCTCCCCCCAGAAAGAAGCCTTCCTGGAAACAAGCTAAGTGATCAGAGAGTAGTTTTGGCCCCCTCCATCAGTTTCATCAGGATGTCCTGTTTAAAGAAGAGTTAAGTCTCCAAGAATCTTAAAAATCCCTGGATCCAGTTTTGCATTGACAATGGATGGGACAGGACTTTTTCTAGGTCTATGCAACTTAGACAAAGGAAAAAATGTTATTTGTTTGTTTGGTTGGTTGTATCTCGCCTTTAAGCAGTGAACATACCCAAGGCTCCTTCCTGCTCCTTTATTCCTCATAATAACAGCAACTTTGTGAAATGGGCTGGGTGAGAGATTGAGTGACCAGCCCAGTCACCCAGCTGGTTTCATGACAATTTAACAATATTATTAATTACTGTAATATAGTATTATGAGTAACCGTAATTTAATAATATTAAAGATATCATCACAGGATGTAAGGTATTATTATGGTTGATTGCACAGTCAGCCAGAAGTTTAGACTGGATCTGACATTTTTATCCCTGTATTGAGTCCTTCCCAATGATCTGAAATAGGCAGATGTTATTGTTTGCTAAAGGTATTGTCACAGGATGTAATCTCTATCAGACTTTTTTTGTCTTTCTTATCAACAATTGTTAAGTTTGGGCTCTTAGGTGGCAGGTGCCTGTCTGTTTGAATTCTAAAGTCCTAGAGCAATTTAACTTCTTCATTTTCTATGACTCTCTCTATTTTATTGCCCCACCAGTTCTTGCTTGCAGGCAAATGATATTTCTTGCAGATCTTCCAGTGCACCATTGTTGCTTATTATTTATTTATTAGATTTGTACCCTGCCTCTCTTCACCCCTTCCAGGGGAACTCGAGGCGGCAATGTATTATGTACATCTCTACAGTTTTGGTATATAACCTTGCTCTAAAACTTAAGATTTCTATTAACATTTTGTGAAGCATATGTGCAGGGAACACTTACTGGACTGTGGTTCCACATTGTCAATACTTATAAGTAAAAATCTAGTTTCCATACAAAGGTGACACGTATTAATCTGTGCATAATCCTATTGTGACATAGATTATGAATTAAGTTTAGGAATACTGGCACAGCAAAATCCAAGGAAATTCTTAATAATTAAACGTTCTTGTTTTACTGGTGAAAAGATGAAAAGCAGTTTGCCTATCTGGATAATAGTAATAGCACTTCGATTTATGTACTACTTCATACATAATGTTTTACAGCCTTCTCTAAGAGGTTTAGAGTCAGTATATTGTCCCCAACAATCTGGGTCCTCATTTTACTGATGGAAGGATGGGTCAACCTTGAACCAGTGAGAATTGAACTGCTGGCAGTCGGCAGAATTCACCTGTAATACTGCATTCTACCCACTGTGCTACCATGGTTCAAAAGCCAAATGATAACACAAAAGAAAGATATATTGGGGATGTAACTTACATTTCTGAAATAAAAAGGAGAGAGATAAATAGAGATTGATCTGATAAGAATCAATGCTATTCAAGAATCAGTGATGTATTACTGTATCACTGATTCACAGTGAGTGAAATACATTTCCTCTACACGAAAAAAATCAGAAGGGGAAAATGTAGGGTCCACTCTTGCCTGTAACATCTTGTTCTCAACCTTTCCTCCCACTTTGAGAGGGAAAGATTGAAGAGTGTGTGCAAATGTATTTCATTGCATGTGATGGCAATCCTTTTTGCAGGTGAGTGCCATAAAGCAACAGGGCTTCTGACCATGTGCAGAATTGTATGTTCAGAAGAATGCAGGCAGTCTCTTGCTTTATTTTCTCTATTGCTAGTGTTTCTCAACCTTGGCAATCTGAAGTTGTGTGGACTTCAACTCCCAGAATTCCCAAGCCAGCCACACTGGTTGGGGAATTCTGGGAGTTGAAGTCCGTATATCTTCAAGTCACCAGGATTGAGAAACACTGCTCTGGTGACAAGAGGAAACTGGGAATTGAGGGGCAAGAATGTTTTCTGTTTCCATTTCCTCTGCAAATATTCATTTCCCTAATGACCCAGAAAAGTTCCTTTTGACCGGGTTGCAACACAGCATCTTGCAAAGCAAACATCCCCCTCCCCCCCACTTCCTTAATTTTTTGGTATCTGCTAGCCCCAAGTTGCAAATAAATTTTGCAAAAAAATAAAGAATATAGTCCAGGGGAGGTTAAGCATTTTTACATCCCGTTTATTTCCACTGGAGAGACTTAACCATATACTGGTGCACCTGCAGATGATAAAATGATTTAAACGTGTATAACTTTGGCTAGAAAGTTACGAAAATGTCTCCTGCTGCAAATTTGAAAAAGGAAATAAAAAAGAGAAGTTGCACCACAGGAAGTGTATTCGAACTATGCAACTCCTGTGCTAAGAACATAAAATTACAAGTTGTGCTGTTTTTCCCTGCGATTATCGGTGTGTTGTTCATGAGCACCAATATCCCATGGGCACCTTCCTTGACATCCTTGGGGCTTCGTCTCCAACCCTCTTTGTTTGGGGGCTGGCCATACATCATAGTAACTATTTTGGGAATGTGCAACTCCCTGTAATGTACAGTTAATGCTCAGTATTTCGACCGCAAATAATGGAGGACTGTCACCCTGGATAGTGTTCCTATGGATTCAGATTGCAAAACACCACGTGTTTACACTTCTAATAGATTAGATGGAAGGAAAAAATGAGAATTATCTATATACAACTTATTCTCATGGAATATGTTGGTTTCTCTCTACGTGGTTGGCCATTTATTACTCCCATTTAATGTCTTCAAATATTCTCCATAAATTTGTCCTGTTTTCTTTTGGCTGTGTATTATAAAGATCCTGACTAAAGGAGGGAAATGATTCACCAGATTTTCAAAACAGTGCAATAATTGCCAGAGGGCATATAAAATAAAATAAAATAAAACTCAATTGAGAAGGACATTATTTTGGCAAAGGGGAAGCGCTTTCTCAGTAGTTCAGGCGGTCTTCGGTCTTTCCCTCGTTCCTGTTGAGGATCTCTGAATATCTTGCCATTATAACGCAGGCAGAGTTTGATAAAGAAGCTGAAGAAGTTAAAAACCTGAAGTCACAGCCATCAGATCAAGAACTGCTGGATCTCTACGGCCATTTTAAGCAAGTTACAGTTGGAGAGGTACATACAGAACGCCCTGGAATGTTTGATTTAAAAGGCAAAGCGAAGTGGGATGCCTGGAATAAAATAAATCAAAGTATATATATCCAAAGTTAATGAGCTGAAGGAGAAATATGGAGTACAATGAATTCCTGCCTCAATGGAAATATGCTTTTTTAACAATATAGATACTTAAATTATATGGCACACAGTACTGCCAACAGTGTCAAATGTTTGCCACTTCTGAATAGCTTTTCTTCTACCCTGTTTCCCCAAAAATACAACCTACCTGAAAGTAAGTCCTAGCTTGATTTTTACACATGTGCCCAATATAATCCCTATCCCCCAAATAAACCCTAATTAAGATCCTGCCCACTCCAGAGTGGACAGATAAAAATTAAGCAAGGGTGTGGATGGGGGGGGGAGTTGGAGCTGCCCTGCTACTTACCTTTGGACAGTTGTAACCAGGCCTCGCAAACCCCAACACCTGCCTTGCCGGCCCATTTCTTCGGCAACCGTCAAGGCTGACAAGGCTTTCCTGAAGGCCTCTGTAGCTGATAACAAAGGTCCGGATCGATCCAGAGCTCTATTATTGGCTGCAGAGGCCTTCAGGAAGCCCTTGCCAGAAGTTCCTGAAGGCCTCTGACGGAGAAAAGGAGTCTGGGGGTGACACGCACAAGCGAGGTTAGTCAGTGGATGGCATCCTCCCAAAATGAAACCTGGTGCCTTTTTTGGCAGCAAAAAAAATATATAAGGCAGGGTCTTATTTTCAGGAAAACACGATAATAGTTTATAGAATAAAAATACTCAGTGTTCAACTGATCGATAACGTGTTTTATAAGAGAGAGAAAGAAGGTCATTATTTTAAAAATTATGGGATCCCCCAAAAGGAGATTAGTTAGGCATGAATGATGGAAAACAGAATAAATAAAGCAAGATTCCTTGCTACCCCTTTTTGTCTGTGACCTGATTTTTGCTGCTGTAAAAAAATGAGTATAAAACAGATCTCATACTGCCCACGACTCCACTGTATTAACTGTGTAAGTTTATTTCCTCTTCTCTTTGGTCACCTCTGTTTTCCCAACTCTTCCATCATTTCCTAGAAACGTAGAGACATCTGCTGGCCTGGAGAGGCATCTGGGGTACTCAGTATCCCCCCGCCCCTTATATGTGCTGGTCTAATAGGCTATGCTACATAGAGGATTATAATATATGGGTTTTGGTCATTGAGGGTTCTTAAAGGTTTTGGTTGCCAAGAAGCAAGATTAACTTTGTTTACTTGTCTGTTTTTCCATAGCTGAGATCAGAAATATTCTGGTCAAATATGCAGGATGGACTTCTCTAAAAACAAAACAAAAAAGGTGAATGCTCTAAGATCCAAAAGAGCAACGCTCTGCACTGTGAGAACATTTGGGAGACCTTCAGATTGGCTATATAAATAAACTGCTTGGAATGAAAATGTCACAATGCTAACTGGGTTAAAAAGGCTATGAGCTCTAACCTTCTTTCAGATCCTACATTACGCATTTTTCATGAGTGCAGTTTCCCAGCTTCTTATGTTCTCTAATAGTGTGAATCACTTTTGTTAGATTGAATAGTGGTCTTTAAAAAACCACTGCAATTGGTAGAGAGGATTGTAAAGGACTCTTGGAGCAAGCGGGTCTCTGTGGATGTTGGACTTTATTACTCCCAAGTAAAAACTGTTCTGGGTCAAGGGTCTTTCCCAAGTTTTCATGAGTCTTGGCTGCCTTTTGCATCCTTATGTGGCTCAAAAAAGCCTTAGAGAAACTTCTTTCGACACACTTATCTATCATTTTAGAGGCTTTTTGATGACTTAGTAGGAAGGAATTAGGTGGGAATTCTGGGTTGAATTAGAATCTTAGCCAGAAGAGCATTTGGGAGTTATTTCTATGTATTTCTTCTTAATGTTGACATGGTTTGAGCAAGTGAATCAAAATCAGAGTTTAGTATACTTATGTCAATTCTTCCAGAATTGTGATTGTCTAAAAAAAAAACCCAGAGGTGTCTGAAAGGACAGCTAGGGGTTGAGCTCATTGGCTGGTTACTCAGGTTACTAATTTGCTGTGGGTCCATGTTCTATCCACTTTGTGATAGAACAAAGGAAGGCCACACCCAACATGACAAAACTACAGCGAAGTATCTGAGAAAATAGTTTCAGATCCCTTAAAGCATAATACATTCAAACTACAGTAATATGTTCTCATTCATCAACTCCTTTGACAAATTTCATTTTGGGGAGATACAGATAAAATGGGGCTTCCTGTGCCAAACACAAAATGAACAGCTAGTCCTTGCTTAATGACTGGTTGCTTAAAGACCATTCAAAATGACAATGGACACAAAAAATGTTCATTGTTATGACTGTCACATATATACCTCACCATCATGTGATTGCATTTTGGGCACTTGACTGACATAGTCCTTGCATGTATGACTGATTGCAGCATCCCAGGGTCACATGACTGAAATCTGCAAAAAAAATTTGCAGTTTTCTTGCCGGTTTTTTTGCCAGTTTCCAGCAAAAAACATGTGCTTCACTTAGCCACCATAGTGAGTCACTTTACAATGTCATAAAAATGGTTGTAAAATTGAATCAGGAATCATCATGACCTGCTTAACAACAACTTACAACCAAAACATTGGGCCCAATTGTTGTTATTAATTGAGGAGCACTTGAATAGGTAAGAACCTATGGAACATGTTCTTTAAGTGTACTGTATAATCCTTGATATTTAGGCTATTCTGTAGTGATTTCAAGAGGGACACATCAACTACACAGAGTCCCTCATGGACATTTGGATTGAATAATACGAACTCTTTTATCAGTGATACTAGGAGAAGGTGACACTTATTACCTGTGCCTTCATTTCACAACTATGACCTTACAGCAGTTTTACCACCAGGTTTGCTCAGATTCCTCCAATTCCTTTAACGGGGAAACAACTTGTCCCTTTATAAATCTTTCTGTCATGGGATGGAGATGTGAGCTAAGTAACAATTTCATGAGCAGAATGGCTTTTAGATTTTCAGAAACCCACATAATCCTTAGTTGGAATAGAGCAGTGATGGCGAACCTTTTCGGCACCGAGTGCCTAAACTGGAACACAAGTGCATGTGTGTGCATGCACCGGTAACCTGAAGACCAGCTGGCCGTAGTGCACATGCCTGTTTTGGGGGCATTTTTGGCTGTTTTAGGCCATTTGGGGGGGCATTTTCAGGGCCATTTTTTGGGTCAAAAACAGCCCAAAAAACAGCCTGAAAATGGCTTGGAAAACAGCCTGAAAAACGGCCTGGTTTTTTTGGCTGTTTTTTGGGCCATTTTCCGGCACTCTGGCACCCATGGAGACCAGCTGGTCGGCACACCAGAAACCAGAAGAGCAGCTGGTGACAGTGTGCATGCCCACAGAGAGGGCTCTGTGTGCCACCTCTGGCATGTGGGCCGTAGGTTCACCGTCACAGGAATAGAGAAACATCAGTCCAACATCATCCCTTAGCTAGCTGTTACTGCTTCCTTAACATGTTGGCAATGGGGGCAGGGATTTATTCACAGCTGTTTAGAAAGTGAATGTGTCTTATAAATGATGCTGGATGATATTCCTCCACCGGAGTCATGTCCTCTATGTAATATTCTCCCAAAAATCTGTAACAGAAATCAAGACCAGATCTTACTTGAAATTTACCAGAACCTTTGGCAGAGGGAAAACATGAAAGGGGAAAAAAAGGAACAAGTCTCCAGTTTATACTTGAACAGAATTTTAAAGAAATGCTTTCAGACTTTAGGGGGTATTGTACTATAAAACAATTTCCCTGCATTGGACTTTCCAGCACAGAAATTAGTTCAGGAGACATAGAAAGCAAATGAGCACCGTTGTGTTCATCTCTGGGAAATGACAAAATCTTGTTGTGGACAGTGAAGGATAGGATAGGATAGGATAGGATAGGATAGGATAGGATAGGATAGGATAGGATAGGATAGGATAGGATAGGA
>JANHGC010003588.1:100092-111665 GCA_027560395.1 Boaedon fuliginosus
CCTGTACATGCACACGACACCCCCCACCCCACGCGAGCCGAAACAGAGCTGATGAAAAGATCCAACGATCAGCTGTGCTTCCAGCAAAGGTATGAGAGACCACCAAGGATTTTGGGCAGTTGGGTGGGCCCACTTCAACGACAGCGTGTGTGACCAGAAGCATAGCTCGGCATGCCGGCACGCATGCCATAGGTTCGCCAACACGGTCCTAGTAGACTATAACATCTGACTGGAAGGCAAAAGTGCCAGTCATTCATCTTCTCTTCTCCTCCCCTCTTTCCATTGTGCTTTTTATCTCCCTCCAGTTCTCCAAAGATCAAAACTTACATGAATTTCCTGAAAGACTCATTTATAGCCACTCTAATTGGCATGAGCGAGTGGGATGGGTGGGATCTAAATATGACAAATAAATAAATGCTGTTTTATCTCAGAGCACCACAGCATCTCTCCGAAGCAATGCATCCTGTCTCTGGAGTTTGGAAATAGGCTGAAAGCGATGGCACTTCCCTTGTATTAACTGCTTTGGGGGAAAATACAATAGTCAACAACATGGAGAATGGGGTATTCCATGAGTCTAAAGACAAACCTCATTACCAAATATCCTCAGGGCTAGCATTTTTCAGTATTGCTCTGTAACTCCAGCGCTCTAATTAACTGCAGTCCAACAAATACAAAGCTTGTTTACGGCCAGGATGACTAGCAGCCAAAAAGACCCCAAAGAGGACAATAACAGTCAGATCTTAATCTACAAATTGCTTCTGAATTTCTGTGCTATGTTGTACTGAGGGCATGGCGTGAGGTGTAGCTTTTGCAATGACCTTAATTCTGGGTTTTAATTTTGAAGACAAATGTGGAAAAACAGGAGACATGCAGGTGGCTGTTGGAGTAAAAGAATTCAATAGGGCTTTCGGTTGTCGAGAGGAACTATAATGAATAAACTCAGAGTTTTATTTATCTTTATTGGTATAGAGATGAAAGAACATTTTAACATTGGGGGATTCCTAGTGGTGTCACAAAGTTCTAACAATCCTAGTTATATTCGTGCTGTAGCTGTTGTTGGTGTCAAATTATTTCAGTAATCAGAGATGTGCTGTTTCTGAATTCTAAGGCTAATAAACCAATCATTCACCCTTCAGTAGTCTATATTTCTATATATTGCTATATTTTGCTATTTTTCTATGGAGATTCTCAGTCATCCAGGTCATGGTTGTCCCAAATGTGCTTTTTTAAAAGGCAACAGGACTTTGAACTTTTGGAAAAGTCCAGTTGCCTTTGGAAAAAAGCACCTTTGGGTTTTCCGATATACTGAATCACAGGGATACTATATTACAGTTTATACTACAATATTTTGGACAAGCAGCATGTCATGGAACAAAGAAACAGGCAACATTCTATTAATATAGTTGACACAATATTATGGAAAGAAACCCCTCACTTATTTTGCTTCTAGAACCATCTACTTTTAACGTATAAGAACATTTAAATATTATAGCAATGGAAAGAGTTACTATATATGTATAACCCAAAATGAGGAAGGATGAAAATGGTTTGATAAATATATTCTCTTTTTTTCCTTTTAGAAAATTCCGTGGCCATGAATAAGGTTTAGAAATAGACATTAAAGGACATGATTTCCTGATACGAAGCACTTGCAAGTAGTGAATTTTGACTTTATTGAACTACATTTGAAAATTCTTTGGAGACTCTCTAGAAAATATTTATACACATAGACTTAAACACCCCTAATTTCATTGGAGTAAAGTAAACTAACCTCTGCTGTATCAAATTTTCCATTTAGAACCAGGAAGCAGCTCAGTAATTTATCAGAACTTTTGGATGAATTTGCTTCAACATTGGCAAGAGCTGAAATTTGGATTGTTGTGATGCTATGAAACTGAAGAGTAGTCCATCTTTTTGTTTCCAAAATGGAAGGAATTACCTTCATGGTTTGACTTAAATGAAGAGGTAGAGGGGACTGCCAGCGACCTGCTTGAAGAGACAAAATATGGAGTTGTTTCAGGGGAACTAAAAACTTTGTCCTTCATTGGCAATAGCCAGAAAATACGTGCGGAAATAATTCACAAAAAGCAACTGGAGAGGAGGGGACATGGATGGAAATTTGAAGATCATGACAATGCTGAGCAGTGGAAAAGGAGAGATTGGCAGAGATGAGCACAAGACAACATACGTAGACAAGGAGTAAGAAGATGAGATCAAGGGATTGGCCCACCTAAACAAAGAAGAGCAATGAGGAATTTGCGGGAAAGGGACGATGGCTAGAGACTTTTTAAAGTTTTAGAAAGAAGGGGGGGATAGAAAAATAATCAGTTGAAATAGAGTGTAATTTGAATATTAAGCTACACATATAAGATGCTTTTTTCTTTTTTCTTCTTCTTCCTTGGCTTTTTCTTTTTCTTTCTTTTTCCTTCTTGTATTCTTTTTTTTCCTCCTTTTTATTCCCCCCTCCTACTATTATTTTCAATAAAAGTAAACTTTTTGGACTTATTATGGATTGCAGTGGAAATCTAACTATGTTTTAATCAGTGTTTATGAAAGATTAAACATATTGTAGGATAGATTAGAAAGTAAATTAGAATTAATAGATATGAAAGAAAAATTGAGATATTATCAAATTGGTGAAATAGAAGGAATAGAAATGATAAAATGAATTGTCTATTTTTAGAATGGAAGAAGAAAAGATGAATTATTATTATTTATAAGATTTAGTTTTAAATGAGAAAATTTACAATCAATGACTTTAAATGTCTAAGAACATAAATGAAATGTAACTGAAGCAAATTTATTCCCTGAACTCACACATGTTCAAAAAGAGACTATGTTTTAAAGAAAAAAATCAATAAAGAACTTATTTACAAAAGAATCAAGAATCATCATAGGATATGACACTTAGTGATAGTTATGGGTCAGTAACAAGCAATACTAATAAGCAGTCAAATCTAATACTCAAATATTAGTAGTAATCAAATACTAGGAAACAATTAACCAATATGAATGGTAAAGATACAAGCCACAGGGTATAGTCGTAAGTGGGAAGAGGTAGGTACTAGGATAAGAAAGTGTTATGGGAATTAGTTGTTTAGCAGAGTGATGGCATTCGGGGAAAAACTGTCCTTGTGTCTAGATGTTCTGCTATGTAGTGCCCTATAGCGGCGTTTTGAGGGTAGAAGTTGAAATAATTTATGCCCAGGATGTAAGGGGTCTGTAGATATTTTCGCAGCTCTCTTTTTGACTCGTGCAGTATATAATAATTTTCCTTTATTAAAGTATATGTAAACAAAGTCATACAGATAGAGGCATTACGTTTCGTTCAGCCTGCATAATGTTCTTTTTCAATTAGCTACTACAAACCTCAAGAGTTGTCTCTCTATCCCCTCGCCCGCCGCCGGGCTTACAAGACTTAGTGGAAAAGTGGAGTTTACTTTAAAAAAAAAGTGGATGAAACTGATGAACTGTGTATTTGCACAGCGACAGCAATTTCTTCCCTGCTCCCTGAATGTCACTTAATTCCAGTTCAACATGCAAAGCAATTTTCAAAGCCATTGGAATCATAGAACACAGTGACTTTTCCTATAAAGCCTGCAAACCAGCATAAACCCCTAATCTCCCTCCCACCCTCAATATAATGCCTAGAAAGCTTTTTTTTTAGAATTATGTAAAGTACTTTACAATGTAACAATGTTGGGGGTTATGACCTTTTATTCTAAATGTTCAGTTCAGCATCAATAAAGTTTCCACTGAAACCTCCCCTCAAACACTCATAAATGAGGCAATACTAACATTATGGCTGAGATTGGCATTTCATCCTGTTTAAGTTAATACTTCTAAATCTCCCACTTATTGTAGCCATTAAGCTCACTTTCTCTAAATGTTATATTTACTACTGATTTACTACAGGTAGTCCTCAACTTACATCCATTTCTTTAGTGATCTTTCAAAATTACAACATCACTGAAAAAAGGTGATTTAGGGTCTGTCCTTGCTCTTCTAAATGTTGCAACATTCCCACAGTCACATGATCAAAATTTGGGCTTGAAAGTTTATTAGCAAGAATGTTAGCATCCTGGGTTATGTGATTGCCATCTGCAAACTTTCCAGCTTGCATCTGACAAGCAAAGTCAATGGGGGAAGTTGGATTCTCTTAACGACTGTATGATTCACTTAACAACTGGAGTGTTTTGCTTAACCACTGTGGCAAAAAAGGGTCGCCAAAAAACAGGGCAACTTGCTTAAAAATGGCCTTGCTTAGCAATTGAAAATCTGGTCCCAGCTGTGGTTGTAAGTTGAGGGCTACCTGTACAGGTAGTCCTCGGCTTACAACAGATCATGTAGTGATTATTCAAATTTATAACGAGACTAAAAAAAGTGACTTCTGACCATTTTTGAATCACGGTGGCGCAGTGGTTAGAGTGCTGCCTGCCAGCTGCCTGTAATTTGGCAGTACAAATCTCACTGGCTCAAGGTTGACTCAGCCTTCCATCCTTCTGAGGTCGGTAAAATGAGGAGCCAAATTGTTGGGGGTCAATATGCTGACTCTGTAAACTGCTCAGAAAGGGCTTTAAAGCACTGTGAAGCGGTATATAAGTCTATAGCTGCTATTGCTATTTTTCACACTTATGACCCTTGCACCATCCCTATGGTCAGATGGTTTACATTCAGATGCTCGACAACTGACTCACATTTATGACAGTTGCAGTGTCCCAGAATTATGTGATCCCCTTTTGCGATTTCTGACAAGCAAAGTCAATGGGGAAACCAGGTTCACCTAACAACCGTGTTACTAATTTAAGAATTGCAGTGATTCACTTAACAAATGTGGTGAGAAAAGTCATAAAATGGGGCAAGTTCGCTTAACAATTTTCTCACTTAACAACATCAATTTTGGGCTCAATTGTGGTCGTAAATTGAGGACTACCTGTACTCTAAAATGGCTGACAGACCTGAGAAAGAAGCATGGCTTGATACAAAGCTCTTTCAATTTCATTTTAAAACTATCTACTTCGCCTGTCACATGTTTCTCCCTTCTAAACATGGCGTTATTTTCCTTTTCCAGATGGATCTTATTCTAGAAAAGCACTATTCTGGAACAACACCATTTCAGATGATGGCCAGCCTCTCTTTAAATACAAAATACTTGTTGGGAAATCATAGCAAGGACTCCCTTCCCTCTCAGCCCTTCCCATGTTAAGGACACCGGGGTCAGAAAGAAGCTTCCATTGGTTGAAGGAAGGTATTTGGCCACTTGTGTCTACTGTACATGAGATTTTTCTCCACATTGAACCTGTAAAGACAGCCCCAATCTCTTGCCTCCTTCCTGAGACAGGACAGGGCTTGGCCACTGGGACCCTGCAATTTATACCAGCATACTTTTCTGCCGACTCAGGGGTTAGAGGAATGCACATTAACGTGTCTGGGAGGGGGGAAAACCCCAGACTGATACTGCAGAAAATGTGCTTATAAGGAAAGGAAGCTCTCAGAGAGAGAGAATGTAGGAGGAGATGTCAACCCTGTCAAAATCTGGGCGTTCTTCCTTCACAAAGATCAAATAACTTTGGACTGGGATAAGAGAACATTCATGTGGCATTTCGGGTGACATCAGCAACCCGAATCTTAGCTAGGTTTGCTTAAAGTAAAGCCCACAGGTAAAATGATAGACAATCAATATCAGGCTCACTTAACATCTACCACATAGGCTGTTTCTCCACCTTCTCAACAAGCATAACCACTTGGCGGTAGTAGCTAGGAGATTAAAGACAATTCTCTCTACCTAGTTTCTCTTCAGATTGTATACATCTATTAAGGAAAAAAAATCAGTATTTTAGATGGTTTTTACCCTAATGTGGTAGGCAAATCAATTTCACTTTTCCCTCAGAAATCAATATTAGGCAGTGGATGTAATGTCCTAAAAGGAAGAGGATTTAATTAAAATAACTGGATCCTAGATACCTGGAGAGCATAAATGTTCTAATTTTTCAATATCTTAACAAGTACATTGGAAAATCAGAATGCTGATGCAGTCTAGAGGAAGACATTATTTCTGGGTCCCCAAAGGAATGAGCCAACCCCATTTCGCACAGGGATCCCTTTAAAAAAAGGAAAGCTTCCAGGTTATTTTCCTTATGAAAGTCTAATGCCCTTCTCTACCGCTCTTCCTGAACATAATACATCCGGTGTGGTGAATAATTAATGGCGCCATCCATCAGAAGCCGCTTGTGAGAGAGACTCCTCTTCTGCGTCTGTATCGTGTCTGCTATAGCCACTGCCCATTTGGTCCTATCAGTCAAACTGCCTCCATTCCCCCAGCCCAAGGGCATACTAGGAAGTGAGGCAAGCAAAATCATCAATCTAAGGCAGAAAACGGAAAGAGCGGTTCTTCCTTCCTGTCTTTCTCCTCGTTACACTGAGACCAATTACTAGGGAGCGAGGCAGAAGGTTTCCTCCTTCCATGATGACCCCAGGGCACAGAGGCTTATCTGGTTCAAAGAGCAGCTATAGAGTTCTCGTAAAGTGGTCGGCCACTCAGTGTGGCTGATCGTAGAGGAGATCCGTGGGAAATGGGGAAAGAGCAAGACGTGTTGCAGTGAACTTATTAACAACGTCTCAAATTTTTAAATTGCATTTATAGACTTATTTTTCTGATAATACAAGATGGCAAGTGAAGAATCAATTTGATATTGTACTAGCAGGTGTCTGAAGTTAACAGGCACAAACAACCAGACCCACACATTCAAACTAGCTCCTTCATTGTTCTATGCCTATTTCACAGGAATCTCCCCAGACTGGCAGCTTTTGTCTGGGAAAGACTGGATAAGGCTCAAGGACAGTCAAAGGGTGGTCAGAGCTTCGCCCTCTTGTGTTTACAAAATGAATCCAGGCTAATTCCCCACTTGACCACTCCTACCAACAGGGATGCTCTCTAACACAACATTCTTTATTGATTTCTGTGACTTCTGATTGGATAGCATTAATATACCATTGAGTTAGACTCCGGTGGCTTTTACCTCCCAGAATTCTTCAGCCAGCATGGGAGCTGAAGATTCCCATTCTGGGAGTTGAAGTTTAAAAGTCTTAAAGTTGCCAGTTTTGGAGAGTCCTCTCCTACAGTTTGAAAGATTGTTAGTTTAAGAATAAAGGTTATTATCTCCCATTCTTTCTAGGAGAAGACCCTTCTGGACCAGAATCTTTCTATAGGTAGAAGGGAAGCTTCCAGACATGGAACCTTTGTAAGCATTACATTACAATACCAATGATAAATGTGTTCTTGAGTGTTGCTAAGAGAACTACATTGATGTGTCTGTAAAGTCATCAGGAATTAAACTCAACTGGAAAGAAACTTTTCTTTTATTGCCGAAACATTGGTCAAGGTTAACCTGAAAAAAAGAATCATTTTGAGAAATTGCAGGATTGCAGTACAAGGACTTCACATATAGGAATGGTGAGAACTAATGTTTGCTTTATGGTTCACTAGAGTTAGTCAGTTCAATGTTTGTTCTTTCCTAAGTAAGATTGTCCCACAATATCTACACTAGAGTTATCATGGCAGTAAGGGTGACAATAAGGGAGTCAGTTTTAGTCTTGTGATTAAAGGCATCAAACTGGAAACTACAAAACTGGGAACTCTTTTCCTACCTGAGGTACAAAGCTACCTGTTTGATCTTAGACTGGTCATTTTCTCACAACCCCAGGAATGGCAAACCACTTCCAAAATCTTGCCAAGAAAACTGTAGGCAGTCACCAGGAATCATCAACACTGGCTCAAAAATAATCCACAAACACACACACACACACACACACACACACACACACAAAGCTGACTAACCAATTTTATTTCTTCTTCAAGCTTCATGTCCCCTAACAATTCAATATCTAAATTTCAATTTCCTCAATTTTGTACCCTCAGGATATGTTGAACTATATAACTCAAAGAATTCCAAGAATAATGGCCAGTGGCAGTAGTCCACAACCATTCTAGGAGTCGTTAATATTGTTATTATTATTATTATTATTATTATTATTATTATTATTATTATTATTATTATTATTATTATTATTATTATAGATTCATATCCTGCCTCTATTTCTAAGAGCTCAAGTCAGCTTATATGGAAATCTTCAACAACCTTCCATCCACCCACTTCACCCCAATTTAAATCCTACATCAATCTAACTCAGTCTTTCTCAACCTTGCCAGCTTGAAGATGTGTGGATTTCAACTCCCTGAATTTTCCAACCACCATAGCTGGCTGAGGAATTCTGGGAGTTGAAGTCCAAACATCTTCAAATTGCCAAGGTTGAGAAAGACTGGTCTAACTGATATAGGATTAAAATTGGGGTGAAATGGACGGTGGGTACAGGGAAGGTTGTTGAAGAAGATGCCCATGTAAGCTGACTGTATACCTTTTAATAATATTTATCAGTCAGAAAATCATTTACCAAACTTCTGATTTTTTTTTACCACTACAGGTTAATACAGCTGTCCTCCTACCTATGATATTAAATACTTACATGAAATAGGTAGGATGGAAAGAATGACTGGCCCAAAGTTGCCAAGTCAGTTTTCACAGTTGAGGGTGCCCTAGAACCTGGATTCCCTGTGCTAGCTGAACACTTTATGCATTACTAGCTGATGACCCGGCCTTGCTTGGGCTTTCTTTTTTTAAAAGAAGTATATTTGTGCCACATCGTTTGCTCCTGATG
This sequence comes from Boaedon fuliginosus, assembly GCA_027560395.1. Classification (NCBI taxonomy): domain Eukaryota; kingdom Metazoa; phylum Chordata; class Lepidosauria; order Squamata; family Lamprophiidae; genus Boaedon; species Boaedon fuliginosus. The sequence continues at coordinate 108,808 of JANHGC010003588.1, forward strand.
CCCCCTCCCACATTGTTTGCGGGCCTTTTGAAGCCCCTGGCACCCCTTCCCACATCTCTGCTCCTGCAAGGCTGTCTCTGGGCCAAGGGCAGGCCAGCTCTGAGGAAAGGCAGCCAGGGCTTGGCAGGGGCACGGGGCTGCAGCTGTTTGCGGGCCTTCTTAAGCCCCCACACCCACTTCAACATCATAGGTGACCTTACTTGGCAGGGTGGGCTGCTTTGTGTGTCTTGAGCCAACGGCCGCTGGGACAAATCTGGAATTATATGTACAAAACATGGTGTCACAGAGGTTTGAATAGGGTGCCTCAGTCAGTTTGAAAATGGCACATGCTCAGTAGAGAGTTGCTGCTTGTTACTGAAGAGTGTCCTCTTTGTCCCCCCAAAAAAGGGTGCAAAAAGGCCCCCTATCCTTTGGAGACCCCGACAGTGCTCATCTTACTATGCTTTGCTATCTATCTGCCAAGTTTCAGGTAGATTGGTGCAGGACTGAAAATTTGTATAGAGCACATACAAACACACATTCCCACCCCACCTCTCTTTTATAGATATAGATAACACATTCCTGAATGTTATCATCCAACCTGACTTTCCTTCTCAGGCTGTATTATGTGAAGAGAAAGCTAGCTTTAATAGGTAAATCTGAGAGTTTATATAAGTCATAATTTTATATCAACCAGCATGTTCACAAAGGCAGGAAACATTGTTTTAACCTCATTTGCCTAATTTTTATTGCTGCTTTCAAACAGGACTATTGCCACAGAAATTGGCATTAAAAATGGTTTGCAAATGTATCATAATACAAATTCTGCAGAAATTGTGATGGACAATACATTGAGACAATACAAGAGCCTCGGTGGTGCAGTGGTTAAATGCAGCACTGCAGTCTCTGCTGACTTGTTCAGCAGATTGTCAGATCGAATCCCACCAGGCTCAGGGTTGATTCTGCCTTCCATCCTTTCTAAGGTCTGTGAAATGAGGATCGATTGTTGGGGGCAATAAGCTGACTCACTAACTGCTTGGGGAGTGTTGTAAAGCTCTGATAAGCAATGTATAACATCTGAGTGCTATTGTTATTCATGTTGTAAGCCGCCCAGAGTCCTTCGCGAATTGGGCAGCATAAAAATGTAATAAATAAAATAAAAAATAAAATTGGTGTGCTCAAAAATAATGCTATTACCATTAGAAGGATGTAGCAAATATTAATTGAAAAATGAAGGATTATGTGCTGATATAACTTTGCATAACAACATTAGATCACATAAGTCTGATTAATCTAGGAATTCTCATTGTATTAATATTATTTTTGTATCAAAATGAATGACACACAGACACCACAGTCAATGAAATTATAATGTGTGATTAAAAAAATATTTACCAAAAAAAAAAAAAACCACTGGTCCAGCTGCTGTTTAGAAATAAAACAGGCCAGAATGACTAGATATTCATTTTTCAACCTCTACATGACCATTTGTGAGATGAGCAGAGACTTTTTTTCTTTTTGCTTAATGTGGAGGATAACAAATGATGTGTCTTGTTTTATAAAGACAACATGATCTCATTGGCATGGAATTAACTGGATTTGGTTGATTCTGTGCGGCGTTATGACAATCACTGAAAAAGGGGGCGATTGCTCTTTGGCATCTTGCCATTAATAATGCTAAAAACCAAGATTATGTTCTCTAGGCATGAACCTTCATATTACAAGCGGATGCTAGATGGCTGCTCAATTGTACAGGCAGGTTCATCTATCAGGGCATTTAATTCTCTGCCAACGGAAACTGTTAGTCACAGGAGAAATATATTAGACTCATGCTTGTCCTAGCTCAGGCAACGATCCCTTTTCCAAGAAATCAAATTAAAGGAGACTCTCAAATCTTTGAAGCCAGTTTTCATACTGTGCCTAAATGGAGAGTGTTTGCAATATTTCGGGCAATTGAGAAAGTTCAGAACACATTTCATAAATCACTTCTTGTTCCATAACCATTTCTTCTATTGCTGTACTGTAGCGAGACCGAGAATGGAGAAATGATCATGTTAAATTGTTGGTGGAAATGTTCAAACATCCCAAGGCTCCTTAAATTATGTTAAAAAAAAAAACTGGCTTCTCTGATTCTTGGAATGGCTGTAACTTTTATTTACTGCTAGGAAATCCACATAAAATGTGAGTCTTGGAACAAGCTACATGTGACACGTCATTTCATGGTTCAGTTCCAACAAACTGGACTTGACTGGAAGGACAGTGAAGGAGTTGCATTACTCTTTCTTTGCTAGCTATTGGACCTTCCCCCGTTTCTTACTTTTCCCCCCTACACCAAAACAATATGGGCATCCATATCATTTGCCCCACAGATAGAAAAGCATTGTGAAGAGAGAGTCTAATTGTACCAATAGCTTTTAGAAAAGATGGGAAGCAATCATTTACATCCGGCCTGTCATTAAACTACATCCAGGAGATGTCATTAAGCTTAAGCTGAGCTAAGATGGAGGGAAGGCCGTTGCAGACGTTACCCAACATCATAAATTCAAATAATGTGACTCTCAGATTCAGGTACTACTGAAATGAAGTGATTGAGGACTAACAAGCTCATTTATGTGTAAAAGTCTGTAGATATTGTGTTGATGTGGAGGAGGCTGGGATCTTAGGATCAGCTACATAACACCTAAAAGGTCCAAATAAAATAGTTTATTATAGGGATAGGGAAGGAGAGGTGTCTCTGCTGAGACTACATATACAGACTGAGGTAAGGGAGGAACACACAACTCCTTTCATAGGGGTAAGGTAACATCTCCCCCTACAGGTACCACAGGTGCAGCACTGACAGGTGCTGCCATCCAGAGGCTTACTGGGGGCAGTGTAGA
>JANHGC010003588.1:134524-145185 GCA_027560395.1 Boaedon fuliginosus
TCTATATCTATATCTATCTATCTATCTATCTATCTATCTATCTATCTATCTATCTATCTATCTATCTATCTATCTATTTCTATTTCTATCTCTATCTCTGTCTATATCTATCTATCTATCTATCTCTATCTCTATCTATCTACTTATCTATATCTATATCTATATCTATATCCATATCCATATTCATCTCTCTCTCTCTCTCTCTCTCTCTCTCTCTCTCGGTATTCTGATGAATGAAAAACACTTTCATTTCCCTTCAAGCCCAAAGTGAAATGGAGCTTTGTAGCTCTGTTTTTGCAATTACCTCTGAATCACAATAAAAGAAATCCCATTTAATCCCATTTATGTTTAGTCATATACCATATTATTTTGTTGTGATGTTTATAACTTGTTTTTTTATTTATTGAGTCATAGATTTGAACAAACAAACAAACAAAACCTTTCCTGAAATCTTCTCTGATTCATTCAGGGATTTTTGTAACGATACATAAAAAAAAAAATTCTCTCCAGAGTTGTGGCCCTCAGGGGAATAAACGTGCCCTTGGGGCCAAGGATGGGGTTGTCCATCATTCCTCAACTCTGCTAAGTCATAAACCAGGGATTGCAAAGCATAGGGAAAGGACTTGTACAACCCACGAAAGCAAAACAACCTACATTGTGTATTACCATGAACCCAGCATTTGCGATTGGACAATAGTGATGGTAATATAATTTTATTATAATTTTGCTCAATGAATGTTCTTATTTTGATCCCTAAAGCAAGACTTTACGATTAACTGGTATTACTCTCTGCATCTTGCACAAGAGAACCAACTGGGAGAAATTAAAGCCGTGTAGGAGGTTCTTGGAGAAGCTGAGAGCCACAGCAGAGACCTGGTTCGTAATAGTTATCAAGGTTTTCACTCACTCCCTAACTCATTGTTTGGTATCAGCCTCTTCCTTCTATCACAGCCTCTGATCTCAGCAGCAACACTTCAGCTCAAATGTAATGGAAACATTTACTAATGAATGAGCCTTCATTACAACCATTACAAGGAAATGCTTAATTCACAGTAGCCATCAGATAACTGGGTTTAATTAATAAATCTGGGTGGCGTCTCCTAAACCACGGGAAAGGATTACCGGAATTAATGCATCTGTCTGCTGGATTTTTAGGCAACAGTTTTGCTGCCTGTCTCTCAGTAATGAAAAGTTGGCACTCCCCATTTTAGCAAATGGGGCAGGGGAGTCAGCTGGAAATGAAAGCACAGGATGTCCTTTGAAATATTTTAATTTGGGCTGTGTAGAGTATTAAGGGATAGGAAAGAGCAGGAGTAAGGCAGATTTCCTGGCTTATCAAACAGAATATGGTCAACGCTTTTTCAGATACATACAGCTTTATTACCTAAATAATGGTGGGATTGTAATTTTTTTTAAGTATTAAACAACTCAATCATTTTAAATGTCTCTTTCCTGATTCAGCACATATCGGAATAGACTAGACTAGAGAATAGAATAGAATGGAATGGAATGGAAATAGAAGAGAAGAGATTTACCTTTGTAAAGGGGTTACTAAAAACCTAACCATTTAAAACATTTAAGCCGCCTCGAGTTCCCCAAATTGGGTGAAGAGAGGCGAGGTATAAATCAAATAAATCAAATAAATAAATAAAAACATTTATCCTGTAATTGGTATTTGCTTGTAGTTCCATTTGATAACGGAACCGTCTAAGAAAATAAATCCAGAAACACCAAACCAATTGAGACGGAGTTCTTTTTATAAGAATTTTCAATAAACCACAAATCTTCCCAAGTTAGCTAAATCGTGGTTCAGTGCCTCGGTGGCGCAGTGGTTAAATGGCAGTGAGTTCTATTCCAGCCTTCAGCAAGAAAGCCAGCTGGGTGTATGTGGACCAGTCTCTTTCTCTCAGCCCCAGGAAGCTGGCAAGTGCAAACCACTTCCAAAAATCCTTGCCAAAAAACCTGCAGGGCATAGACTAAGCAGCCACCAGAAGTCAAAACTGACTTGAACCCCACCCACCCCACCACCCCAAAAAAATCTGGCAACAAATTAAAGCTGGAGTAGGCAAGCCATGGGAACACAGCAAAAAGCAATGATGTTGCCAGCCACAGGTGGAAACGGTCTATGATCCATGTGGACACTTCATACACTGGAAACAAAAGCGAGTTCCAAGTTTATGCTTAGCCATGGGAGCACAGAGGGTAACTTTGGGCTGCTGGTCTCTATTTCTCAGGCAAATTTATCTAACAGGGATGTTTTTACAGGAATAAAGCCGGAGTACGGGAAAAAAACCATAACAATAAATTTACTAATAGCAAATAATATTAATAACAGCTGAAGGAGATCAAGTTGCACAATTTTCTGTATAAGGAAATTCTGCGCAGGGCCTAGGTTTTCTTTGTTTCATAACATACAGTTTAAAAAGCAATTACTGTTGCTTTTTAACTGAAGATACTGGAACAAAATGATGATGCTGGCTCACACAAAAAGGTCCATGCCAACTTTCGGCATTCTACTTCTATGCGCAAGAAGTTGCTAAATCTAGCACAATTTGCGGGAAGGGGCGAAATGGGAGACACTTTTTTGATAGGTCACACATTTTTGTTCTCAAAGAGATTTCTGGCCCCCTCTGGACCCCATAACATATAAGTCCCAAAAGATACCCCCACTCCTTAATATACTCTCTAAGCTTGTAATTGGGAAGGCTATTTACTAAATGTCTTGAATTATTATGGTTCATTTGCAACGTCAAGCTTTTCCTCCAGAGATCCACTTATCTTAAAGCCTCCCTTGTTGATTTTTCCAAAAGGAAAAAAAAAGATGGTGCAGTTTGCCGTGATCGTTCAGAGGATACTTATTTAAGGAATAGGGATGCAATTGAAGGCTCCAGAGCTACACATGGCCCACAAAGCCCCCTTCCTCTTCTATAGGTTGCCACTGAAATATTTATCAGAATAGAAGAGGGAAATCAATAGATACACAAAGAATTATCATATTGCATTTAATTAATTTTATGTTAATGTGTTATGTTTAATATTAATTAAATCAGGATTAACTTTTTTTTGCCCCCCCTTAATTTTTAATCTTGGGCCTTTCTCATTTTTCAACTGTGTTTTCTGGCACGCCAGTCAAAGATTTAATAAGGCCTGGAAAAAATGTGCATTTTTATTTAAGGACAATATTTTCTAATCTTTTTTCTTCATACTTTTATCCCAAACACTTACTTTATGAAGGCTCAGTTTCTTCTGATTTCAGCATTACCAACCAGGAAGCAAGTCATTATGAGCATCACTTCCATCTGGATGCATAAATGGCTGAGCCATAATCTTCTTTGGTACTTGTAAGTGAACATCATGGACCAAGGCCAATTATGGAAGTTTTTTTAAAAAAAATTACATGAGGAGCAACAAAATTCATAGATCTGGCAGCACTGATTATGCTTCAACTTTCTCTGCAATCTGAAGGGACCATTTGAAGCCAAACACATCCTGAGGCATTTAACAGTATAATATCCAGCTGAGAATCTAATGAGATTCCCTGATCTTACTACCTTTTTATCCTTTCAAGGTACAGAAGGAACCTATGTATTCACTGAATTGTTGATGATATATAAATAAACAGAATTATTTGATTAACTGGATTATACTAAAGCCATGAAAAAAAATGAAAGATAGCCATTACAAAGTACCTACATCTTCACAAAGGCCTAAAAACATACATTTCACTCTGTCACTGTTTATTTTCCAACCTAACTAATAGTCCTGGGACTTACAGATCATCCACATCCAGATACAAATCACATCTGACCCAGCTTTGCTTTTAGGATAGGGCACAGCCAGCTTAGTCCTGCTGCCTGCTTCTCTTTATTCCTTCTCTGTGTTAGATGCTTTGGCTAACCCTGGAAATATAAATCTGGAATCAAAATGCATATATTACAGTTACATACAAAATACATATATTCACTTATAAACAGTAACTGAAACAAAAAGCAAGGTTACAAAATAACAAGAGTTGGAAGGGACCTTGAAGGTCATCTAGTCCAACCCCCTGCTCAAGCAGGAATCCCTACACCATGTCCAGCCTCTTCTTAAAAACTTCCAGTGTTGGAGTACCTACAACTTCTGGAGGCTAGTTACATAAGAACATATTTTCGCCTGCAATCACTACTTTCCTGAGAATGTCCAAATTAACTCCATGGTGTATAGTGAATATATTGCTAAAATTGTACTATTAATGAACATTCTGGTAATTTTACATTTCATAGAAATATTTCGGGGTGGGGGGAAGGTTTCAAAGCCTTCTAAAGCAGTTTCTCAAACTTGACAACTTAAAATACACAGATGTTAACACCCAGACTACAACTATAACTCAGGATCCAAAAACTTATTTGTTAGCTGAAATCAGGTAAAGCTGCGTTTTCTAAAAACCTATGATATGTTGGCTATGTTGTTGAACTTTGTAACTCTTTATTTGTTTATTTAGCTGTTAGTTATTAATAACTAGCCGATAACTCGGCGTCGCCCGGGTATTTATTTATCCAAATGCTGTAGTAGCTCTACGTCTCCTATTGTTTAGTCGGGCTCTAGATGTAGCAGCTCTGTGGGCCTCATGCTGCTCTCTCACGCAGCGTCACAAGCCAGAGGGTGCCCCCTTATAGAGAAGCCATCACCATGGCATCTGCACTATTTTTAAAGCAGACAGACCCCCTCCCCGAGGGATGTCTTACCCCCACAGTGTTTGTTCCAGGGGTGGGTTTCAAAAACTTCAGCAACCAGTTCTCTGCCTGGTTGCTGAGTGGGTGGGCCATGGTGGGCGTGGCCTAGCCCACCTCCTACACCATGGCACAGGGGGGCATTTTTGCCCTCCTCAGGCTCCAGGGGCTTCCCTGGAGCCTGGGGAAGGCAAGGGTGGCATCCCCCGGCCTCCACAGGCCCCCTGGAGGCAAAAATAGCCATCTGTGACTTCCAGTAGGCCCAGTTTTTACCCTCCCCAGGCTCCTGGAGCCTGGGAGAGCGAAAACAGCCCTCCCAGAGCCTCCGCACACAGCTTACACTTACCTGGTATCTGCGTGGAGACTCCTGGGTGGGGTGTGGCAGCGTTGGCATCAGAAGAAGAAAGAAGGGACAGAGCCTTAGCTGAGAAGCCTGGGAGAGGAATTAAAAGAAAATTAATGATTAAAATTTTAGACAGAGAAAGAGATGATGGTTAAAGAAATGATTAATTACATTTTCAAATAGTCTTATTGTAAGTTAAAGTAGAAAAAACTGAGAGGGTAACAGTAAGACAATAAATGATTATAACATTTATAAGTATAAAATACAAAAAATGGAAATATTAGAAATCCTTGGAAGCTTGATAATTATATGAAGTATTTTTAAGTAAGGAAGTGATATTTTGCTTATGATAATGCAGTGAATGTATAGATTGAAAATATATAGATAAAGATGGAGATAAAGAGTGGAAAACAGAACTGGAGTAATTTAAATGTATTAATTTTGATAGAGATTGCTGATATTGTTAATGTGAAAGGGAATAATACAGAATAATGTATGACTAACAGTTAAAAGAAATAATTTAAATGGACAAATGTTTTAAAGGTGATTAACTTTGTTAACAGGAAATGGATTAAAATTAATACCACAAATTAATACTATGCATATAGATACAGAAAGGATATTGAAAATTAATCGGATTTTGAGAAAATGCAAACATTAGTAACATATATTGTATATAAAGATGAATATTTAGAACTTCAGCTGGTTTTAATATATAACAGAAATACGTTTAGGTATTTTTAGTTAATGGATATTTAAAATAAGGAAATGAAGATGTTTTATAATGAATGAGATAGAAATTAATGATGAATTGGAATAATACAGATGTTACCCAAGGAGAACTCTGTTCACGTGAGACGGTATATGTAAAGAAAAAATAATAAAAATTGTGGTGTTTTTTTTAAAAAAGAAAACGAAAAAGACAAGCCTTCTCTCTGATCTGAAGCAACCAAGCCAGCCAGACACTAATCGATATCAACGCTTTTGCAAAAAAAAGAGACAAGGAAGGGAGCATGACTCAGCATGTCAGCACCAGAAGACTGGAATTGCTTCCTCAATCTGCTTTTCGAAAGCAGATTAATAGAGTTAAAGCAAAATGGACACAAGCCCACCAGTCAGGATGCTGTCTGTGTCAGAAAGTTATTAGTTTGAGCAATATATCAAATCGTGGGGTGCGGGGGGGAAACCTCTTTTATTGTCACTGATGTCCTGGGCAGCCCACTTTTACATTTATAGATTCTTTCATTTTTGCCTACTATAAGGAAACATGATAGCATTATTATTATTTTTTTGCTGCCAGGTTTAGCAGAACCTCGTTAGATGAGAAACGGGATTACTGCATTTCTCCCATGTGGAGATGTGTGGGAACTTGGAACCTGCATAAAAGCAGGGGTGGTGGTTCTTTTTTTTCTTTTTTCTTTTAAAAGCATAATAAGCAAATTTTAAGAGCTTATAGTAGATTTTTTTACGTCTCGAAGTGGCCACTCACCCCACCCCATCCCCCACCCCCAAAATCAACAAATGTAATCAAGATGGGTTCTAGGATCCTCCTTACTTCAAGGGCCAAATGCAGCTCTAAATATTTCAGGTTTCTCCAGCTCATGTAGACTTGGCTTTCATTGAATATAAAGCCAATTGATGTTTCCAGAGCAGTTTTGATATATCAGCTAAGTGATCCCACCAGCATTTCATCCATGGGCAAATTTAAAGCACTGGGAAGTTTAGAACAGACTGATCAGAAAAATGAAGCTTCCTGGTCTCAGATTATTCAAGGATTAGGAAATAAATCAATCCGATGTCCTATTTTCCTGATGTTTATGAATTTGATTGATCTTCTTTTGAAGTGTGATTCAGAGGTTTTAAAAATTCATAAAGGAATTCCTGTCTTTCAGGAACTGTTATGGACAGTTTTGGAAAACAGTTTCCAATTTCCACCGCATACTTTTCAGTTACCACTCTTCACAAACTTTTATTTTTACATTTTGAAGCGATGCGTGTGGAGATCTTATTCCACAGCCCTTTGGGATTATCAAAGCTTGTGTTTCACAATGCTCTGAGAAGCCCGACTTAAGCTGATGCACCTGAAATATATCAACACGGGAAGATTTTCATTGCTTTTAATGGACTGGCACTCGTCCACAAGCACAACGCTGGATTTATGTCTAACTCCTTTCTCAATCAGCGCAACATGAATCTCTTCCCAGTTCCAATCTTTCTCAAGTTAACCTTAGTTAATACAATTGAATTAAACTGGTTCCATGACCTCTGGGGTTACATGCTGTGTGTCAACATGAGGCTGAGTCAAGTTTCTCTTTTTTTAAGAGCAGGCTTGGCAGCAAACCCCTTTTCCAAGATCAGAGACATATTTAATATGTAAAATATGCTTGTTGGGTAAGAAATTTCTCTCATTATTCTTTTTCCCTTTTATCCTTTCAGAATGGAGCAGCCGAAAGCCTTTCATTAACAGGCTTCTCCACCACATAAAAGTGAGCCATTGTGTCAAAGACTACAGCTGGTGAAAGTAGCAGATGAGGTAATAGCAGGCAGGCGGCAGATGCCTGCACACTCATCAAAGGGAATTTCAGATGTGCTGCAAGGAAGGTAGATGGTGCCTATTTTCTTCTGCTTTTAACTCCCTTCTGTGTTTTGGGAGGAATTCCCTTGATTCAAGATGATGTTTAAAAATAGTAATAAAAAAAAAAAGGCTGGGACACTTGTGACAGAAATAGTACTTTTTAATAGAATGTGTTGCAGCCTCACTGACCCAGTCCTCAGGAACAACTTATGAAAAACTAGCCTTTACAAGAGAGTGTAGTTAAGTATAGCCATATCCAGTGGCCTTCTGTTTCTTTACTTCTGTTGAAGGAGGGAGTGCTGCAGCATGACTGACTCAGTTGGACAGCAGATGGACAGCAAATTTGGCCGCTGGTGTCTGGGGCCTTGTTTAGGTCAGTCAAAGATGGCAGCTTCCCAGAGTAGCAGTCCAGCACTGTGATACATAACTGCAAACACAGTGAGCCTTGAGAGAACCACTGGAACAATGCTGCCAGAAAAGGAAGTCAGTTCTGCAGGGTGCAAGACTTCTGCTCAAGGAAGAATACATCTCTGGACTTGCATCTTTGGATTGCGAGCAGGGGTGGGTTTCAGCTGGTTCGGGCCAGTTCAGGTGAACTGGATGTTAACTTGACATCTGGGTCGCCAATCCGGTATTTTGAATGACCGGCTGGCCCTGCCCACCCCATCCTGCCCCTTCCAGGAGTCTCCACGCAGATGCCAGGTAAGTGTAGGCTGTGCGCAGAGGCTCTGGGAAGGCTGTTTTTCACTCTCCCCAGGCTCCAGGGAATCCAAAAACCAGACCTCCCGGAGGTTGAAAATAGGCCCAAAATGGGCCTATTTCCGGCCTCTGGGCAGGCAGGGGTGTTTTTACCCTCTTCCAATGATGCAGAAGGCTGACTAGGCCATGCCCACCATGGCCACACCCACCCAGCAACTGGGCACAGAACCGGTTGTTGGCATTTTTGAAACCCACCACTGTATACCGTCACATTCCAAGGTGACTAAAAGTATGATGTTTTTATTTCAGCCAACACCTGTTTTGATAAACGACGCACCATTTAAACAGTTGTAGAAGAATAGATCTAATTTGTGTGGCAGAGGAAAAAACATGAATTAAATATAATGCGTTAGAAAATTCAAAATAAAAAAAAATGATGGGTCTCTGATTTGAAATTGTTTTTGCAGCATGTTGTTTGGTTTGGATGTAGGAATGGGTGCTTCTAAGAAGTAAAAGGCTCTCAGAAAGATACAATGTAAGATTTGGGTGACATGGTTGTTTGTACTAAAATGCTAAAATCTTTGGTTATAATGTACAGATCGAACAATGGAATAATCAATATTTGCAGTTGCTGCAATTTTCTTATCAAACACTGAAGATTTAGAAGACAGAGTAAAGGTCTGTCATTCATTAGATGGTAGGGAATAGTATTTAGGACAGAGCTATATACTATACAAATAAACTTTTCTATACTTTATTTTCTTGTCTAATAAGTATGACACTATACAGCATGGAAATTGTCGGTAGTCCCATCTTGGGTTCCCCTACTCCCTCTGAAACATGGATTCAATCGTATCATTTTATTGAGAGGTCTGTATATTAAACACTTCCATACCTCCACTATTAGCATCCAAAGTTGGAGGCAGGGATACATGTAATGTAATGTCATGGAAGAATAAACCATATGTGATACTTATAGAGAAATGTGAAACAGGAAACCTGCTTCAATGCTGTTTTGAAACAAGATTGACTTTGCAAGCAAGCAAAGAGGCAGGCTGGCAGGCAGGTAAAGACTGAAGGATAAACCTGTTTATGTGTTAATTAGTATGGCACAATTCAAACCATAGTTTGAACATAAATCTGTCTGCACAAAAAGTATCTTAATGATCTTCTATTTTTGTAACTTTTGCACTTAGACTTCTTTAAACTTCACAAGTAATATCAGGTCTAATATTGATTAGTGACCTTGATCTAAATGCCAAGAAAATTGATTAAAACAACATGACTGCAAAAAGTAACGTAAATAGCTTTAGCTATTTTGGCTATCACCTGGTCTAACATAACGGATGGATCAGGCAGACACAGATTCAGTTTCAATGAGTCACAAAACAAACAAGAAAACTCAGGCAAATATGTTTTTCTCAAGCAGCCTCAAAATTACTGCTCACCTTTTTGTCTAGGCACATGAGAGTATTTATGAGTCACTAGGGTGACAATGAGGTCTAATGGTCATAACCTGCAGGGACCGAAAGTTCACTGTAGATCACCCTGCTGCTGTCAGACATTCCATGAGACTTTGTCACTGAGAACTTCCTACAAAATAAGACTGGTGCTTTTGGTTTTGTTTCTAATTGACCTGATAGTGTTGCCATCACCTTCTTCCAACCTTATACCCTCTAAAAGCTTTAGACTATACATGCCATCATTCTCAGGCAGCAAAGTTTATGCTGGTTGAAGGTGATCAATGAGGACACTTGCTGGAGATAAAGGGATTGGTGGAGTCCTTAATACTCTCCACGGGAGCACTAAGGACTTCACAATTCAATCCTGAGCTATTCTCTTCTATTATTATAATGCAATCATAGATTAATTAATAGGGGAAAACCAGGTAGTCAATGAAAGATCTAGGACAGGAATGTCAAACTCAAGGGTTGCTGGCCAGATTCAGCCTGCAGGGTGCTTAAATCTGGCCCACAGGGTCGGCCTGGAAATATCTAAAGATCAGTCCATGGTGCCTCGGCCGGCCAAAACGTTTTTGGCTGGCAGAGTGCTGGAGGAAGACTACAATTATGTAGGCTAAAGTAAGTGCTGATCTGGATAGAAAACAAGCAATATGTTAATACTAAGTTTAATGCCAGATTTTACATACTGTAGGTCCATTTAATCTACAATCAACAATCTATTCTGTATTATTTATTTATTTATTTATTTATTTGTTTGTTTATTTATTTATTTATTTATTTATTTATTTATTAGATTTAAATTGTATCTGTTAGCCGCCTCTTCACCCAAAGGGGACTCGAGGCGGCTAACAGATACAATTTAAAAAACA
>JANHGC010003588.1:146645-158515 GCA_027560395.1 Boaedon fuliginosus
GGGGACTTCTGGGAGTTGAAGTCCACCCATCTTAAAATGGCTGACGTTGGGAAACACTGCTATAGTGGTCCAATGTTTTAAAAGTGTACATTTTATAAATGAATCAATGCTAGGTTGAACATATGATTTAAAACTCGTTCAGTCTCCACTGGCGTAACTTTTTTCCAGACCAGATCCCTTTTCCATCCAAGAATACCAATTACAACTTTATAGACAGGTGCAAAGGATTGGAACAAGAGACTGATGAATAGGACAGAAATCCAAACTCATTTCTAATTTTACTAGGGGGAGTGAGGTGCCTGTAGATGGAATGATGATAAAGTTGTAGAACAATCTTTTTGTATGTATATATATTCTCACAGATTTCTAAAGGACAGCTAAGTTAATGAAAGTGGATTTCCATCTGCTAATATGTGTACTTAGCAATGTTTTTTAAATATGCTATGTCAAGCAACTCAAGGATTGGCAAGGAAATTATACTGCTATTTCTTCCAATAAAGTCAGCAGTGCTGATTGAATTGATTGTCTCCATTTATTGAAAGCATTTCTAAGGTTGCCTTTCAAGGAAAAACAAGAACTTCTCAGTGAAGTGTTATCTGTATCTTCCCATCTAATTGTTTAAACATTTGTGACATTTGTACTTTACAGTTAAATATCAACAATTATGATCAGGGACTTCCGGTTGTGATGTCACGACGCATGGAACCCAGCAAGGAGAGCTCTCCTTAACCAGGTAACTTTTCCTCTGAATTTGTGTGGCTGTTCTTAGTGTTTCGGATCTGGAGTGACCCAAAACTAAATGGGAAGTCTTGGGTGGCTGTGCGATCCGCCCCGGAGTGGAGACAATCCCACCAGCACCTGCAGAGGAAGAAGATGGCCTTTGGATCATCCCGGAGTCATGATGGAGCACAGAGAGAGTGAAAGCGAAAAGTAAGCGGATTGGAGCAACGGAAGGACCTTCGGGTTTTTTGCTCTTATTTGAGATATCCCTATATTGGGAAATAATAGTCTCACAGAGGGTGGGGGTTGTCTCCCACAGACCACCGGCAGAAAGAAGGGTGAGAAGCTGGGATCCGGAAAGAAGAGGAAGGAGAATACTAAACGCTGACTCAGGGAGAGGGAAAAGGCTGCCTGGAGTCTCTTTCTGGACTATCTTGCGAGGTTGGCTTTGGGGACCTACCAACATAGATATTTGATTTCAATTTGGACTTGGCTATAGCAGATTCGGGGGAATCTTGGAATAGGTCTAAAGAAGGAGACTGCTAAGAAGACTCGATTACGGACATCTTTTTTTTTTACAGTAGTTGACAGGGAACTGAGTGCAATAATAAGATTTTTAAGCCATATACTGACACCTAGTGGCAATAAGAGGAATATATATGGGCTGATGCAATCCATAGCTTTGAAAGTTTGATATTGTAAGGGAAGGCAAGTGTTGAATTTTACATATTCTTTCTTTTTTGTTTGTCCTTCTTTGCCATATTTATATCTATTATGTTATCTACTTATATCGATCTATATTAATTATGTCAATGACACTTCATCTGCTATTATTTGATTAAGTAATTAATAATAAATAACTAGTAAATATTTAGGGATTGTTTATTAATATTATTGACTTTTTAGAAATATTAATTAATTAATATTTAACTATCCTCAATTAATTCTATAGATAGATCTAATGATAGGAAAGTGAAGTATTTATAGTATATAGGTATTAGTTTCATAGCACTTTTGTACATGTACTGTATATATAAATTGATTATCAATTGACAATTAATCTATTGATAATTAATTTTAGGGTAGATTTAATTTATAAATATATGAATTAATATTGATTAATACAGTGGATTAGAAAAGGTGGGGATTTGAAGCCTATGCTTATTTGAAAAAGCCTTCTCTGCATCTCGGAGATGTCAAACACCTCATCCTCTGCACTGGCAAAAACAGGGGGGAAAAATACCATAGCAGCACCCCCAATTACGACTGCACCATCATCAAAAGGAATAGAAAACATGGCACAATCTAAAAAAGTTACCTTACAAACCCTACAAGCAACACTGCAGGTGATGCAGGAGAGTATGATAAGGAGCCAGGAACTCATGACAAACACGATGGCGAGAAATCATGAAGAAATGAAAGGGGGCATGAAGGAAATGAGAGGAGATATAAGAAATATGGGGAGGGAAATTGGCATGATACAGAAGTCAATTGCTAATAATGATCAGAAGATAAAGGAGGTAGAGGAGAAAACAGTAATGATGGAGAAGATGGGAAGGTGGGAGCAGAGGCAGATGCAAATTAATAAGATATTGGAAGACAAAATTATTATGCTCGAAATGGAAAAAGCCTCCTTCTTTCTCAGATTTCAAAATGTGAAAGAGGAAAAGGAAGAGCTATTAGGGGACAAAACGGTGGAGATGTTTGTGAAGGCTCTCCAAAGGAAAAAGCACGAGATCCTAAGAGATCCTAAGAGATAGACAAAATATACAGGGTGTATACTAATTCCGCCAGAAGGCATAACCTCCCTAGGGAGGTACATGTAAGATTCAACAAGAGATCCATGAGAGAAGAGATATATAAGAAAACCCAAGAAGAACCACTGGTCTATCATGGAAAATAAATAATCACATTGAAACAAATCCCGAGAAGGGTAAGAGACCAGAGGCGCAAGTACCAATTTCTTACGTCGCAACTGATGAAAAATAAAACCATGTATAGGTGGTTAGTTCTGGAAGGACTGCTAATAACCTGGCAAGACAAGAAGGTGTTAAATGAAGGTAAAATCCCAAAGTCCTGGTCTGAAGCATACGTAGCCCTCATACCAAACAAAAATGCTGACTGTCATGATGTCAAAAACTATAGACCAATCTCATTGTTGAATGCGGACTGCAAAATATTTGCATCAATTTTGGCGGAAAGATTTAAAAAATTTCTAAGAAAATTTATACAACCAGACCAAAATGGTTTCCTTCCAAATAGACATTTAAGAGACAATTAACACCCTGGAATATTATGAAATGCATCCTGAGAAACAACTGGCCCTTATGTTCTTGGACACCCAAAAAGCCTTCGATAATGTAAATTGGAATTTTATGATAAATCAATTGGAATTCAAAATTAATTGACGCAATTAAGGCAATATATACAGAGCAATCAGCAAAAATTCTTATTAATGGGGAAGAAACAATTATGATCAGTATTTTAAAACAATGCTGAAGCTACACCAGTGTTCAGTATTGAACAGTCTATTTTTCCCAAAACATTTCAAAATTTTAAAAAAATGATGAATGCGGATAATTGTGCAGAAATAAATAAGACTAAATAAAACTTCCAGCATGATTTGGTAAACAGGTTAATTTTACTTGGTGTGCGTGTGTGTTTGTGTGTTTGGGTCTGCATATGTAGATGTATGGATATATTTGTAGATGATACAGACAGACAGACAGACAGACAGACCTAGATATATAAAGATAGAGATAGATATATAGATAGAGATGGGGATGTATAATCAATCCATTGCAGAATAAGACCTGTTCATTGAAAGTTGTGGATCATGGCTTATTCTGCTGGCCCAGTGCACATTTTTTTATGTTTTTTGAGTACCTAGTTTACAACTTAGATAAAGTGACAGCCCCAAAGTCATCCAGCTGGGTAGCTTCTGGAGCTTGCTTGTCCTTTACAGCCAAAGATCAACAGCAAGCAATATTCCTGCCAATTTCAGGCTTGCCTGTTCAGCTGTTTGAATGCCAACTGCATTATGTTCTAATATTAACGCTGGAAGGTGAGAAGGGGATTTTAGTATGCATCAGTTAGACAGTTAATGTATATATTACCCCCCACCCCACAGAATTCTTAACATAATTAAGTTCTGTAGTGGCTGAATTTCCAGGGGTTAACCTAAGCCTTGGATTGCTCTGGAATGGGACTATTCGCGTTTCCATGTCAGATGAATTAAACCAATTTCTAATTTAAAATGATGTTATTATCTTGATTGTTTGGTCTTTTTTACCTGGCCCCAATCTCTTCCTTTTTAATCCCACCCACTCTCTCCTTCCCCCTCCCACTACATTTTCAAGTACACCAGACAGAGTGCACCTCTCACCCCAAAACAGTTTCTCCCCTTTCATAAAACTCATTTTTTTAAAAATCAAATAAAAAATAACAGAGGTAAAAAGGTGCTGTGCGTTATGTTATTGAGACTCCCACCCCACATGATGCAAAATCCATCATTTGTCTCTAGCATTTGAGTATTTACTGTGTCCATTGTAATAGCATCAGATGAACTGTCTTAAAACTAGCAAGGTGAATTTTATCTTAGGATAAAGTGTAAGACTTTATATTTACATGGCTACCCCTTGTGTGGCAAGATAAGCACACGGTTTCTTAGTTCTGTAATTTAGGCTTTAGGTTGAAAGATCCAAAGCCCCTTCTGTTTAATCTTCCTACACCTAGGCTAAAGGGGAAAGTCTTGGGTAGGAGGGCTACTTGCCAAACAGACTAAAGGGTACCAGAAGATTCTGCCTAAGTGATGGCAGAGTCTGTAATTATTTTTTAATTGGGGAACCCTTGGAAGAAGGAGTCTTCTAGCTCAAACATGGCAGACAGATAGCTTAGCATAGTAAGATCAGCACTATTGGGGTCACCAAAGGATAAGGGGCCTTTTTGCTACCCAAAAAAGGATGCAAACAGGACACTCTTAATGAGCAAGCAGCAACCCTCTACTGAGCGTGTGCAGTTTTCAAACTGAGGCTCCAAATTTTCCACCAACCTCACCAATTGAGGTGCCATATTTTTAAACAATGCTCAAACAGAGAAGCCAAGTAGGGCTGCCTGCAACATGTGGGAGGGGGTGCCAGGGGCTTCAGAAGGCCCACAAACGGCCCTAGCTGCCTTTCCTCAGAGCTGGCCTTGCCCCACAGCCGACCTGGCCTTGCCCCACAGCCAGCCTGGCCTTGCCCCATAGCTGGCCTGGCCTTGCCCCACAGCCAGCCTGGCCCTGCAAACAATGTGGGAGGGGGCGCCAGGGGCTTCAGAAGGCCCGGAAATGCTGTGGCACAAATATACTTCTTCTTTTAAAAAAAAAACTCGAGTAAGACTGGGTAATCAGCTAGTTAAATAAAATTTAAAATTATCTGGTCGGTTGGTATGGAAAAGCCAGTCAATGATTCTAAGCAAGAGACCCTGAAATGGGGTAATTGGGGGAGAAGGGCTGAACCAGTTTTTATTCTCTCTCACTGCTTCTCCTAGTTCCATTTAACTGTTCCTGTGGGATTTTATAGTGCAACTAGGATAACTCTCGCACCGAGAGATAAGGACGAGATGGATAAAGCATAACTGAATTCCAGAATGTAACATTTATGAATATATTGATATACCATAGGAATGTCATCTTTTAGACTGAAATTTGCTATTTTTGGGGAAATTCATACAAGCAAGATATAGAGACAATATCACATTTTCTTTTTTTGAAAAACCATTTGCATAACTTTGCAATGATCGACATGAAGAACCTTATGGGGTTTTTTTCCTACCTTCTAGTACAATTCTGCTACGTTAGTCACTTTATAACAACAAAAAGAAAATAAATTATAAATAGAACAATAAATCTCAACATCCACTTGACCTTTCTACTATGGTTCATGCACTCCAGCTTTCTCGGTTAAACTGTCCAAAAGATGCTGAACTTCCTATAGGTAAATGTAAAAGTTCCCCTTGCACATATGTGCTAGTTGGTTCCCGACTCTAGAGGAAGTTCTCATCTCCGCTTCAAAGCCGAAGAGCCAGCGCTGTCCGAAGATGTCTCTGTGGTCATGTGGCTGGCATGACTATATGCCGAAGATGCACGGAACACTGCTACCTTCCCACCAAAGGTGGTCCCTATTTTTCTACTTGCATTTTTTACATACTTTCGAACTTCTAGGTTGGCAGAAGCTGGGACAAGTAACAGGAGCTCACTCCATTACATGGCACTAGGGATTCAAACCACCAAACTGCTGACTTTGCTGATCGACAAGCTCAGCGTCTTACCCACTGAGCCACCGCATCCCTTATAACTTCCTATAAACCTGCCAATATTTGATCGAGATGGCTAGTGACTGCAGAGATTCAGTCTAACTGTTTTAGATGGCATCCTTGAAAAAGGTAGGTCCCTTTTGTGCAGATAACAGTTCCTCCAAGGTCATTTTCCTTCCTCTCTACAAGATCCTGCATTTAGATAGCAGAGGAAAGTTGCAATGGTTTTCAAAGCCTGCTGACTTTTCTTCACAGAACAAATATTCAGCCTCTGAATGGAGCAAAGAATACTTTTGGGATTGGCTGATGCTGCCCAATTCTAGTGATTCATTCTCTTGAACTGACCCAAAACAATGTTTCCAATTCCAGCTCAGAGGTGGTATTCAGCCAGTTCTGACAGGTTTGGGAGAACCGGTAGCAATAATTTTGATTGGTTTGGAGAACCAGCAAATACCACCTCTGATTGGCCCCTCCTCTCTCCTGCCCTCCCCATCTCTTCCAGGAGTCTCCACATGCTCCTATTGGCTGCCAGGAGGCTTCAGGGTGGCTTTCTAGGCAAAAAATGGGGGCGGGGAAGCCCACACGGTCACATGACCACATAATCACGCCCATCAAGCCACGCCCACAGAACCGGTAGTAAAAAAATTGAATCCCACCACTGGCCTTTCCTCTCCTCCTACTGTTTTTCTACTTAGTTTGTATGTTGTATTTTATAATACTTTATAACTCAATAAAAATGTTAAGCGGGGGGGAGCAAGGAGCTATAAGCTTTTTACCAAGTAATCCTACTGAGTGCACTACATCACTTGTGTTTTTTTTTCTTGAAAACATATTCTATCACTTGAATGGGATGGATGGAATTTAGACCATTCAATAGGGTAGGGAATGTATGAGATCTAAAATAAACTTTTATTAAAGAAATACACTCCATTTTTTTCAAGGAGGCCACAGTAGGATACCTTGCTCTCTTCACCCCATCCTTTGTACTCTAAGAGCATGCAAAAAAGGGGGTCAACCAAATACAATCACCCAGAGGGTTTGGGGTTCAAGTGGGGGTTTGAAGTTGCACTTTCCTAGTCCTTTTGTGACCCTTTTCACAATGCTTACGGAAGGCATTCTGAGTTGGACACTTAGTCACTTAGCTAAGGTAAATGATGAAACTTCCAGATAAAACTCTCACTCTTCAAAGTCTCAGAAGGAACTGATTGCATGCTCCCCCAACTGAATGCCCCCCAGGCCTGTTTGGAACGTAACTCCTAGTAATTCCGCCAACATTTTGGGAATGAACTGGATTGAACAAGATTTTCATCATGTTGGCTGGAGGATTCTGCAGATGATATTCCCAGCTGCAACATTGGACTCTAGATTGGAAGAGGTTGTCCTAATGACTAAAGGCAACTTGCAAGGGCAGAACAGCAACGCCAAACCTCAGGCTCTTCCTCTTCCTTATTGTTGAAATAGACCTATATACCCTGGCTCCCTGAGATTAAAACCTATCCTGAAAATAAGCCCTAGCATGTTTTATGTGTATGCTTAATATAAGACCTACTCCAAAGTAAGCCCTACTAAAGAGCCTGTGCAGCCAGCCGTTCGCCCATTCCATCTGGTTGCTTGCAGTGCCATGGTCATGAGGCGAGGTGGGATGGGGTGGTGGCAGAGCTGCCCCATGTGCCTCAGGTCCCCTGCAGCCAGGCTACCCATGCCTTGATACCTTCCTCACAGCACACAGCACCAGCAGCCATGTGCAGCAGAAGCCCATGTGGCAGATGGCCCACTTCTTCTGCATGCTCACGGTCGCAATGGAGCAGGAGGCTGAGTGGTGTGCTGGTGTCACGGATAGCCACCGCACAGTTGTTGGATCAGAGTGCTTGCAGAACACCATGAAGATTTCGAAGTCAATTGCGCACAGCGCACGTTTGACAGGCGATCGGGAAGCGCGCCCACAAAGCGGGTAACCAGCGAACCAGTAGGAACCCATCCCTGGCTGCGAGGCAAGGCAGGTGTCGGGATGTGGATGGCCTGGATGCAGGGGCGCTAAGGTAAGCCAGTGCGGGGTACATAGGGCAGCTCCATTCCCCCTGCTTCATGCCCTCCTGCCCCACTGTGAGCAAGTAGAAAAAGTGGGCGTCCCATACATGAGGAAAAAAAAAAAGACACCCCCTCAAAATAAGCCCTAGTGCTTATTTTGGGACCCAAAATTTTCAGGGAAACACACGTTAGCAACCTGGTACTTCAGGAAAGTGTTGGATTACAAACAGTGAATCCTGTTAAGACTTGATATCAGCATATGTTGAAATTCTGTTTTTTACACATCTATTAAATACACAGGCCTATAAATATATCCATATATTTGCATCTGGCCAATGCAGTTTCCCTGTGCCAAAGAGGTCTGTTCACAACAAGCTGTAGTATCTTAACATTTTGCTACTTGTTGGAAAATTAAGCTAAGATTAAACAAACATACACAAAGGCATAGTCTCCTTGCAATTGAGATTTTCAAATGGCTTTTATTTTTTAAAAAAATCTATTGACTTAGTTTAGATCCATATACCTTTAAAGTAGCATACAACAATAAATCCAGAAAAATAGCATCAGTAGAACAAAGAAAAGATTGAAAAGGATCTTAAAATTCTATTCAGAATAAGAGCGTCCAATTAAAGGAAATCACACTGCAATCTTCTATGGATTTATCCAAAACTGAGCCTTTATAAAATAGGACTTAGTTCTCGGTAAATATGCATAGAATTGCAATTCTATGCTTTTTTTTCACTGGATCATCTGTTCCATTGAAAATTAAGTCGGGTTTACAGTACTTTGAAGCAAGCAAGCATTCAATCCTGCTATTAATCCAATAGATTTAAATCTATTAACTGGTGATTAATTAAAAGAAGCATAAATCTGCATACGCGAGAACAACAGCTTTTAATTTTGTTGATTTGGGTTAGTCCTAATGTGTGTGTTTATTATTTATACAGGTGCTTTTTTCATACAGATATGAACCAACATAGCAACTTTTAAAAAAAAAATTCTAGGTGGCGGCTACTGAGACTTAGTCACCCTCCTCCTTTGAAGGGGCATCCCTTGTTTATTTTTTTACAAAAAGCAGAATACATCTTCACACATGGCCTGCCAGATTTTATAAGCTAACAGGAAGTCAGGAAAGTATGCAGACACTTAGTTTCTGGAATTCTTTCTAATTCTTTGATCCGCATTTCTCAGCCTTGGCAACTTCAACTCCCAGAATTCCCCAGGCAACTGAAACAATGAATTAGTCAGTTATGAGGATTTCTGTCCGTCCTCTTCCTATGAACAGACAGCTCCCCTTTATTCCCACTCAGAAAAGAATGCCTCTTCAAAGGGGCAGTTGTCAGCTAGTTTAAGTCTATGTTAAAAATATGTTAAAATGTGATAATTGGTTCTTGGGGCAGAGATGGAAGAAGATAAGCAGGTGGGGCGTTCAAGAGGAGGCAGATTTTTAGGTTACTGAGGTTCAGGGCTGGAAGGGACCAAGCCAAGGATGACTTGGATCAGCCATTAGGTGTGGGACTTCACTAATGATTGGTGAGATTCAGTTAATGACATCAACGGGGACTGCTGGAATGTCCATCATATAAGTGATACAGTTGTACTATACTATTCTGTATCATGTTGCTTTGTAATGGAAATTCTGGCCCCAATTATTATCATTAACCAAGGACTATCTATACCCCTTTGATCATCCACAGTCTCTTTAATTTTAAAAGTAAAAGTAAAGGTTTCCCTGTTCAGTCATGTTTGACTCTAGAGGGTGGTGCACATCTCCGGTTCTTAGCTGAGGGAGCCAGTGTTGTCTGAAAACATTTCCGTCATCATGTGGCCAGCATGACTATACACCAAGGTGCACAGAACACTGTTACCTTCCCATCAAAATGGTACCTATTTACCTATTCACACTTGCATGAATTTTGAATTGCTAAGTGGGCAGGAGCTGATGCAAGGATGGGAGCTCACCCCATCGTGCGGCACTAAGGTCTCAAATGCGGGCTGTCAGCTTTTCAGCTGATTTCAGCGTCTTTAACCACTGAGCCATTGCACCCCTCTGAAATTTCATTTTACTATTCCACAAAGCATCTTTTCATATAATTTCCATTAGTATTTTCCCCAAAGGTGCTTTTTCAAGAGGCAAGTGGACTTTCTGGTTTTTCTTTGAAGATGTTTCACTTCTCATTCAAGAAGCTTCATCAGCTGAAGAAACGTTTTGGATGAGAAGCGAAACGTCTTCAAAGAAAAACTAGAAGTCCAGTTGCCTCTTGAAAAAGAACCTTTGGGACAACCAGGACCTGGATGACTGAGAATCTCCACAGATATTAGTACTTTCATTCTTTTTTGTAGGGGGGATTAATCTATCTTTCAATGATTTTGCATATTAGTCCTGTTGTTGTGCTTCCTACATTTATTTATTCTTATATTCTTTCTCTCAATTTTACAGACACAACTTTTTTTTTTGTTTCATTCACTAATTCACATTTACCAATAAAGGGGAATATTCATAGCTCAGAGTTGAAATGAGAGGTCCTTGATGCTCTCTGACCTTGGCTGTTTTCTTGCAGACTTTTCATTAACTCAAACTTGAGCTTGGGTAATGAAACACCTGGAAGAAAGCAACTAGGCTCAGAGTGCACCGAGGACCCCTCACTAGTTCCCATTCTTTACCATTTACTTTGTTTGCATTCCAAGGGGTAATATAATATTTAATATGCTGTAATCATTGCCATATGGGCTCATAAGCTTTGATTTCTGCTGCCTGTCATGACTTTGGTCAATCAAAGCTTGTATATAATAGAGAAGAAAAATGTTACATTAGCAGTCTTCTTTAATCTTGCCACAGGAAGATGTACTGCTGATAGCAAAGACAATGCTGGTTAGTTTGGGCACACTCTTGCGCCTATGCCACAAAGCTTCATGCATGTTAATATCGTTCTATGCAAGATCAGAGACATTCTTGCACAGCAAAATACTACTCGCCGTTTCCTATCATTTATTTACTATTTATTGTTAAGCTTGGATGTTGCCCATCTCACCAGAGGTGACTCTAGGTGGCTTATGGACATATAATTAAAATACACTGTAAAACATTAAAACCATAGATCGGAATCTTAAAATTAAAATTCACTTAAAATAAAACTGACCCAGATGAGGAGAGAGGGAGTAAAGTGCTCACAGGAAGGAGGTGGGTGTTATTTATTCCATTAGCCACCTTCAAAATGCCACACCCACATTGGAGCCCCAGACTATTTGGCACAGCCATGTCTTCAAGGACTTTCAGAAGGCCAAAAGTGTGTGTGTGGTTCTCATCCTAAGAGTGTGTATGTGTGTGTGTGGCATGTTTCAGAGGGTGGGAGCCAGGACAGAAAAGGTTCTTCTTCTAGACCCGGTCAGTCAAAATTCCTTGGCCATCAGAGACCACATCATGACACTTCTACCAGCACAACTGGGGTAGGCCAATCTCATTGGGATGAGACAGTCTCTCAATTAGCCTGGACCCAGGCCATGAAAGGCTTTAAAAGTGCTAACTAACACCTTGAACTGGGCCCGGAAGCAAAGTGGCAGCTAGTCAGTGGTGGGATTCAATTTTTTTTACTACTGGTTCTGTGGGTGTGGCTTGGTGGGTGTGGCTATGTGATCATGTGACTGGGTGGCCCCCCCTGAAGCCTCCTGGCAGCCAAAAAAGGGCGTGGGGGGTGGCACACCCCCTCCCCTGCCTCATTTTTGGCTTTGAAAACCCCCCTGAAGCATCCTGACAGCCAAATAGGGACACATGGAGACTCCTGGAAGGGGAAAGGGGGGGAGGGGAGGGGCCAATCAGAGGTGGTGTT
>JANHGC010003588.1:165341-199028 GCA_027560395.1 Boaedon fuliginosus
GGGGGGAGAGGATCGAGCCCTGCGGGACCCCGCAAGGCAGGGCCTTTGGGCTCGATCTCTGCCCCCCCGCCAACACCTAGCCCATATAATAGTAATAACAATAGCACTTAGACTTATATACTGCTTCACAGCCCTCTCTAAGCGGTTTACAGAGTCAGGCTATTGCCTGCAACAAACTGGGTCCTCATTTTACTGGCCTCGGAAGGGTGGAAGATTTGAGCTGGCGAGATTCAAACTGCTGAACTGTTGGCAATCGGGAGTTAACTTAGCAGGATTAGCCTGCAATATGGCATTCTAGCCACCACGGCTCCTATAGTGTACAGGAAAGATTTTGGGAGACAGGAAGCAAAGCTGCTGTCTATACAACCTGCATGTAAAAGATGTCTCAGCTCCACAGAAGGGAGCGTAGCATGAGAAACCTTTCAGAAGGGGCCCTCCCTAGTTTTCCAGAGTGTAAAAGGAAAGGAGGAGAGAAATAGTAGTCTTATAAGAGTCTCTTAATGTAACCTTGCAACAAAGATAGAGCTAGTAATCCTGGCTATGCTTCTTGTCTGAACGATCTCACAAGGCTAAACTTCATGGTTCCATGTCGTGTGTATCGTATGAATCCAGACACTGGATTAACTGAGTAAATGGTTCCATAAACCATGGGTATCTTTGTTTTCCAATGCTGATTGTTATAGGTAGTCCTCAACTTATGATCGTTTGTTCAGCGACTATTTGAAGTGACAATAGTGCTAGAAAAATGGTCCGATGGCCTGTGTCTGAAATTATGACCAATGCAGTACCCCTGCGGTCACATGATCAAACTTCTGGCGCAGCCGCAGGGGCACTTCAACTCCCACCGCCTACTGATATTCCCCCCTCCGCATCTATGCCCTTTTGGGCAGCTCTGAGGCTGCTTAAGTCAATAAATTACAGCCAAGGAGAAGAACAAAGAACTTCAGCTGTATCATTCCTCCATAGCAAAAGAAGCTCCTAGTCTGAAAGAAGAAAAGACTTGCCAGGATTTTTTTTCTCTCTCCTGCTTTCTGTTTTTGATGTGGTTTGCAATTTTCTTTCTGAAACATTAAGAGAAGATTAGTTGGGGCAAAAGCAACAAGAAATAAAGAACAGTTACCAGCCAGCAACAGAACAGCTGTAGATCAGGCAATGGAACATATGCTCTGCATGCAGAAATCCAAAGTTCGATCTGGGACATGCAAAATATGGCTCATGCTATATTCCTTTTAGGGCTGGGACTTTGGGCAATCT
Source organism: Boaedon fuliginosus (assembly GCA_027560395.1). Taxonomy (NCBI): domain Eukaryota; kingdom Metazoa; phylum Chordata; class Lepidosauria; order Squamata; family Lamprophiidae; genus Boaedon; species Boaedon fuliginosus. Next base: position 166,596 of record JANHGC010003588.1, read on the forward strand.
GGAATGAGAAGGGTGGTATGCTCAATAGGCATATTTTCAAGGCATGACCTAGCCGTTCGTGTTCCCTGCTCCAGAGTTATATTGGCCACTTTTATAACATTAAATCAAGTCCATAATCCAAGGGGTTTAGACTCCTCTGATCTGCAATATCTTAGGGAGAAAAAAAATCTTGATTTGTAGCTATGCACCTGCTTGCAAAGCTATGCTAATGCTTGTTCAGATGGGTATTTCTAGATCTTCTTCCTGAAGCTTATCCAGTGCTATTTTAAAGCTGCGTGAACTGCCGGGGCCACCTTCCTCCCATCCTTCTCAAATATCGATCGTGAGCTAATAATATTAACAGAGAAACTCTCTTTATTCCCGCTTGGCTTCGGCTCTCATTTCTGCAGGCTTGGCACTTCTGTCTTCGGCTCTGCTATCTAGGAATGTGTCCACCACCACTTCTTTGGATTCCAACACAGGCACACACTGCCTCTTACCAACACTTTGCCAATATGCTTAACATCAGGTAATTAAAAAAAAGACAACTTGAATCATAAAACATGCCGATCCTTCAGTTGCCAAATTCCAGCCGGTATGGACATCAGTACTGAATGCTGTGAACTATAATTTGGCAGTATTTGGAAAGCCCTACGTTCCCCCATTCCCCTCGTGAAGCTCTACATGGATGTAACATAACAAAAATATTTAGCCAGTTTCCCAAGCTGATGCATTTCAGTTATATTGGACTAATCAAGACCCATAATGCTACGGCTTTTCAAAACAGTTTTGAATATGACAAATAAAAGGCAGCATCCACTGAATTTAAGACAAGAGCCTGAAGCAACAACCAAAGCAGTATGTTATAGCTACAGGAGACGTAGGAGGTGTTGGAAATGTCAAACGTTTTATGATCCATAACACTGCTTAAGTCCTATTCAATATTTTTTGGCAATTATAAATAATGAAATCTTTAAAAAGTGAATAATTATTATGTGCTTGTGCACTTTCAACCCTTTGTTCCTTCCCCAGTCATTTCCTCCCTGCTGGAGTCAAAGCAATTATATCTTTGATTGCCCTGATCAAGCTTCTTTTTATTCCCTCTTAGCAATACGACACTCAAAGGAGAGGGGAATTCCCCCGTCTCAGCGACATATGCAATCTCCATCTATCTATCTCTGTGACAGAAGCCACACATACCAAGATGTTATAATATCCCTGGTTTAAAACAGAAACTGTGATTATAACTCAAGTATGTAAGTACACTGGTATAACTAAGGAGCAAAATAGTTTCAAGATGACAGGTTGCAGAGTGCGTCATATGAATTAAAGAGTCAGACAGATGCCAGGACACTTGGCTAAAATACTGGTATGGGTCTATCCTTGGTCTCCATTTCCATATCCACATTCTACAGTGGATTACATGCAGATTTCACAGGGAGAAAATAGCAATTGTTGATCATGAATAAGGGCAATACTAAATGTCCTTGTTCCCATCCTCCTTCCTCCAATGTGGTGTCCACCAGGTATGTGTTGAGTCTTACATAGCAAGGCCAAGATTTACATTGGTTGGGAATCAGAGAAATTATGTTCCGATGCATCTAAACGTCCCCATCCTTATATCACTGATAAAGTCTCAAATCAATTGTCATGGAAGGTTTTGTTTAAAATAGAAGTGGACAAATTTTAAATAAACAAAATGAGTTCTGAGTCCAACCAATGAAGGTGGCCTTCAGACTAGTTTTGAAGGATGGAAGGAAGCTGTCACTTTTCTCCTTCAAATTCTTACTGGACTCTACTTTGAGGGAGGGACAGATTGCTGAAAGGCTGTCTGGAAAGATTCCCCAATTGATTTGTGTAAGATGCTTTTGGACACATCTAGGTATAGTTCTGAGCACAAGCAATCGCTCTGGAGGAAGATTAGCTTCATATAGGGAACCTAATACATTAAAGTGATTGGAGGAAGGGGTATTAAGTAGCTTTTTTCTATATTCATTTTGGATTAGCATTCACCCTGCTTAGCTGGGAAGAAATGTAGGTTCCTACTGAACCTACTACTGATAACATAGATGCAACCATTTTTTTCTGCTTCATCCCTGCCCTGTACAACTAGGGAAAGTTGTGGGGGGGGGGATGTTTGTCATTTTCCTTTAACTCAATTTGCCTGTTCTACAGGATTATTGTACCAAGGTAATGCTAGCTGTTCTTGTAAAGATATATTCAGTGTTCCTGAAAATTGTGGAAGCTATTGCTAAACATCGTCCCCTACTGGCAAATGTGGGTCTTACTGAGGAACTATATTCTTCTAAAAGGGCTTTCCTTCTGAAGATCAAAAATAAAAAAGGTATCTTGTTCTTCACTGAAATAATACTTCCTCCAATATCCTCAAAAATGCTGATACTGGTCATATTCCATTTTACCTATAGAGTATGTCCACTTTATGCATTTATGTGGGTTTGTGGGTTTGTCTGTGTAAAAGAGAGAGAGAGAGAGAGAAACGTAAGAATATAAGCACCAAGAGTTTAAAAAATAAAAACCAGCAGAATCAGAGAAGCTTGATGTTCTGCCAGTTCTCATATCAATGGACCCAATCTGTACCCAGAAAGAAGTTAATCATCAGATTTTGCTCTTCCCCCAATTTTGTGCTACAGTGCTCAGCTCTATCCCCAATATATAAATGCACACAGTATGCTCTGCAAACGAGGGTATGTATTTAGAATATGTAATAGATATAGAAATTTGCATTTAATGAGAAAATACATTGAAAATACATTTTTACAAGTACTTATATGTTAATTTCCAGTAGATATTTTGACAAATTGTGAACGAATGCAGAAATAGAACAGATTTAGGAATAAACAACTGTGAAACCAATTAAGAAAACCAAGATAGCTATTCAACTGTACCTTGAATTTTAACTGGGTTTTCACAATTAACAGTTTTTAATCTGTTGTATTTAAATGTTATTAATGCATCTGTTATTTGGACATTTAATAAGACTGTTAACAAGTATCAGGGGAAGGGAGCAGAGCTGGTATTCAGCCAGTTCCGACAGGTTCGGGAGAACCGATAGCGATAATTTTGATTGGTTAGGAGAACCGGCAAATACCACCTCTGATTGGTCGACCGCATAGCCATGCCCACCAAGCCATGCCCACAGAACCAGTAGTAAAAAAATTTGAATCCCACCATTGGAAGGGAGCCATTACTCAATGCAATATTCTCTCATTCAGGGTAAGTTTTAATAGACACTGCGCCCAAATCTAACTCTCTGAAGGCTTTATTTCTGAACAAAAGAACTTTTCTCAAGGTTCCTTAGAATCTCGATGTGATGATTTTGAACGCACTTCACTTTTTTAAAAGAAATGCTGCTGGCACTGTTAGGTCTGTTATGTATCTGTCCTCTGGAATCACCAAGGATACACAACTTGCTTCATGAACCGAGGAAGCCCCCTGAGGCCTGTGTGAAGTTCTTTCCCTAAATCTTCACTTTCAGACTGATGGAAACACGGGAAGACTACGAAGACCATAGGAGTCTTGACTGAATAATTAAAAACAGGATATTTGTTTGCATAACATGCTATACAAACATCCAACAAGTTTCTAATCATCTCACTAATAAGGCCAGCGCCTCACATTTCATACGTGATCAATTCCCCCCCACCAGACCAATCAGAACCAGCCCTGATTCAATTTGAAATGGAGATGTAATATTCAAACAGGATACGGTTCATTTCCATTTGAGTTTATACTTCCACGTTCAAAGCAATCCAATTAGATTTGAACCAGTTAAACATTTGACTAGAAAAAAAAAAAGATGTATCCAAAGGTACAAAAGAAAACATCTGCAGATGCTTTATTTATAGACAGAATGGAAGGAAAGTAGCAGGGAGGGTAGATCTTTTAGAGGACATTAAACTGGTTTTTTTAGTCAGATACTTGAAAATTTTCATTATAATAATGTGTCACTTCTCTTGATACAAAGACAGGAGGACCTCAGAGAAACTTCAAAACTATTCAGCAAAAACACCAAGTTATTTTTAGCGAGATAGTGTAGAAAGTATACAATATAAAAATACAGCTCTTAAAAACTAGAGTTATGCTAGCTAGCTATATTTAAATGCTGTTATAATTATGAGGTATGGTTATTCCTATTCCTATCTTCTGTCATCTGGATTTTTTAGATTAGGAGGTATGAATATTATTTATATAAATAGATAAATACTTGTTTTCCCATTTAAAGGCTTGGCAAGAATGAATGCCTATTCACTTCCTATGTGTGAGGCTTAATTTAATTTCATGTAGTTTAGTTCAGCTTAATTTAATTTAATTTGTTCAATTTAGATACCAACCGATTCCAGACTGACTCTTAAGTGGCTCACAATAATGCCAAACAAGGTGGAATATACTGTATAAAATAAATAGAGTAATAATAAAGAACAAGATGAAGGGTCTGGCCAAAAATACCCACACATGCAAACATATCAAACAGGAGCCCCAACCCACCATAACCTACAGCTTGGGAGAACAGCCAGATCCTTTAGGCTTTCCAGAACGTCAACAGGGTGGGAGTTATATGGATATCGGGTTGGGGGGGGACTTCATCTCAGCAGGCAGGCACTGCCACAGAGGAGGCACACTTCCTGAGGCTCAATAGATGACACTGTTTCATTGAAGAGACTTGGAACCTGCCAACCCTGCTGGCTTATACTGGCTGGGCAGACCTCACAGGAAAATAACCAGTCCCTCGGATAACCTGGCTCTGTGCCATGTAAGACTTTTACAGGTGATGACCAGTACCTTGAATTGCACTTTGAAGCACACTGGCAGCTAGTGCGGCTTGCAAATCAGGAATGTCACAGGAAGTGGGGGGATACCAAGACCCATCCATTACTCTCCATGCTGCTGCATTCTGGGCTATTTGAAATTTGAAGGAGTCTTCAAAGGCAGAGCACGTGTAGAGCACCTTGCAAAGCTGAGACATAAAGTGATTAGGGTGTGATCAGAAGAGCCTCCGGGAACTTCCGGGTTGGCACCGGCGCTACTGGGTGCGAGTCCGTTACCTCTGCGGACTTTGCCCCAGGCCTGCCGGTCTGAGGGCTTGTACGGGGCCCCAATTCTCCCCTGAGGGGAGGTAAGGCAGATGAGTGTGGCATGGGGGGTTGAGAGGGTCCGCATACCCTCTCCCCGCCCACCAGAAGCTCTAGCTAGGACCGACCAGGCGGCACCAGATATGGCGGCCTTTTAGTTTGGTCCAACCCGGGAAAAAGAGTGCGCAGGAGAGAGAGATGAGAACTGAGTGAGGTTGAGCGTAAACGGATTGGAATCCCTGAAAAGGCTTAAACATTCTGTTGCAACTACGAGGAAGCGGCGACTTACGAGGGAGGCAACCAGACGAAATGGAGGGACCTACCCTTTCGGCTCTTCCTTTGCCTGGATGGGTTCCCCAGAGTCGCGCCCAGAGAGAAAGCAGTGAGAGAGATATGGGACTATTAAAAAACTTTCTTTTGGACAGGAGAATGGAGCAAGATGAGGGGGAATGCATTGGAAATTGAAAAGAAAGCGATTTAATTATGAAAAAACTGGACGGTTTTCTGGAACTAGGAGTGGAGATGAAAAAATCTATGGAAAAAATATTAACTTATACAATGAAAATGGAGTCACAGATAACATCGAGAGAGAATTTGGACATGCAGGAAGAGGAGGAGATGAGCGTAATGGAGTTGAGCAAGGTGGAAGAGGAGTGGAAGGCGGAAGGATATCCAGCGAAAAAGATGGTGATGAGGCGGAGAAAGATAAGACAGGCTCGAAGAAAAAAAAAGACAAATTAAACTGGTGGGGAAGAAATTGGAGAAGAATTCACAAAAAAAGGAACGATTTGGACAAAGGAAAAGGGAGGTTGACAATGAAGCAGTAAAGAAAGGAGCAATAAAAGATGAAAATAAGGGTAAAAAGATGACGCGAGACTTGGGAGAGACCATCGGGCGGGGAGGGGAGATGAGGGTGGGAGGGACTTCCAAAAGATGAAGAGAAGGGACGAGGGTTAAGTGTAAAATAAATTTTAAATATTGGACGGATGATCGGTACCATGATAGATTTTGATGATATGAATATTAGGAATATGGTAATTTAAGAGATTAAAAGAAAATAGGTTTTTCTTTCTTTCTTTTTTTCTTTTTCACTATTTTTTTTAAAAAATAGAAGGCAATGGAACTTAGATAAAATTTAATGATGTTATAAAAGATCAACAGACATTGATATTAAGATAAAGACTATGCACATGAAATATAAACAAACTTGATGGAATTTAATATTAGCTAGAATATGATAGAGTGACTAGGTACTGACCAACTTTTGATAAATGTGGAAATGTGGGGGAAACAAATTGTATGGAATAACAAGGTATTTTTTGTTAGATATATATGCAAAATGTGGATATTGTGTAATTGATCTGTTCTTTTTGTTAAAAAAAAGGAGGGGGAGGAGTAGGTGAGAAATGTAAACAAAGGAACTAAACTGTGGATATGAAGGAATAGACTCAGACTGCACGGGAAAGGAAAATGAGATGTATTTTAATGTTTTTTGTTTGAAGAAAAACTCAATAAAACTTATTGCAAAAAAAAGAAGAAGAAGAAGAGCCTCCTGATCCTGGAAAAGTCACCACTGGCCTACTAGATGGAATTGTGCAAAGACTTTCTTTGGCTGCTGGCTTCTGGTATGCGTCAGGCCGATGATATTTCAGACAAGTTCATAGTTCCTATATGATAGCCACAAACCTCCAAGCTACTCCAGATACAGTAGCACAAAGTGACAAATTTAAATCTTCGCGCGCCAGCAGCCTTGGGTACAGGGACCAGTACATCCATAGCAAACACAACATCAACCAGAGTATCTCATATCCGATTATCTGTGGAGCAGAATCTCTAAAAGCCTTCAAAAGGTAATGGATGACAACATTCCTCTCTGCTCCAGCCCCAGGTCTCAGTTGAGGAAACACTTAAAACTTACTTTGTTGCTTCTGATTATTGTATTTTGAAGGGCTTGTAATGGAAGTTGAGATATTCTCTGTAGACGTGAGCATTCCTGAGAGGGAATCTGATGTAAACAATTCATCATCATCATCATCACTTGAACAGTTACGTTTTTACCAGTCTCAGACTGTGAATGGAATTGAAGATTAAATCTTTAACAATAATAGAAGGGAAAGAATTGGAAAAGATAACAAAATACAAAGACCTACAAATAGAAATAGAATGACTTTGGCAAAGGGATACACGGGTAATACCAATACGAATAGGCGCCTTGGGTGCAGTCCCAAAACAACTGGAGCACCACTTGAATTCCATCGGCATTGACAAATTCACCGTCAGTCAATTTCAAAAGGCAGCTCTACTTGGAACAGCTTCCATCCTGCAACGATGTCTGTAACACCATCAACATCCAGATCTGCCTATCCTAGGTTCTTGGTAAGGACTCAATAGGTAGACAAAAATGCCAAACCCAGCCTGAACATCTGGCTGACTGTGCAATTATCCATAATCAGTGCTTTTTTTCTAAAAAAAAAAGGTACCGGAACTAAAAAAAAAAAGGTACTGGAACTCCCATCGTATTGCACATGCACACCATAGATATACTAATATACAAAAGAAGTCTAAAGAAAAAAAGGTGCCGGAACTCCGTTCCTGTGAGTTCCCCCAGAAAAAAAGCCCTGTCCATAATAATGACGGAAAGATTACAAGAACTAAATTATAGGAGTAAGTAAAGGCTAGCATTTGGCTACTACATTCAGGTAATAGGCATACACAGATGGAGCACATAAGAAGTCTGGCCCATTTTCAGAAGGAACAGTGACAGTTTTGTTCCATACAGTATCAACCTTGTGAACTTTCAACTTTCCTCTTTCCACTATGTATTCAACTTAAACAGTGATTAATATTTACGGTATATGTTAGGGTGTAGGTATATACATATGTACCGGTATGCATATAGCACACCTATGTGTGTGTTATATATATGTACACGTTTGAGAGCAACCAATAGAAATTCATTTTTAATGTGTGGCCACATAAAAAAATGACAATATCGATTATCTTATATATCTTATCTAACCTCATTAGCAGTGTTGGTGGGCTGTGCAGTCTGGCCAGGGCACCTTAGCAAAGCTTAGTGTATTCAATGCAGGATGTGACTATGACAGAGTTAAAGCTTAATGACAATACTCTATGGACTTTCCCTCATGCACATTCTCCCAGTCCTCAAGTTGGCCCACATAAATTATCTTGAGTTTCATTCTGCCCTCAGTAACGAGGGCAGCAATCCTGCCAAATTTAATGCGGGCCGAGTTCTGGAAAGGGATTAGGGGATTCCAGCAGTGCTTAGTGCTTGAAATGGCAGCTTAAGTCACCTTTCAAGTTGCGGAGTGACAGGCCGCAGGCATGGGGAGAGATGGAAGATGAACCAGGAGGAATTATCCTGGTGCAACAGGGATGCTTCCTGTCACTCACTCATGCAGCACTTCTCTGTGAGTGTGACCTGTTAGTCAGGCTATTTCTAAACACCCGTTAAATGCTCTTCTAGAGGTGACAAATCTCAGAGGTCTGCTTCTCACATTAATGTCGGAGAGTCTATCATTCCTCTTAACCCCCAACCCAGTCTTCTGATATTGCGATATTGCACAATTTCAAAAAAGAAACCCAAAAATTGGGGATTCTGCAAAGTGGTAATTGAATGCACTGTGTTAAAGTACATATCTGCTGCCACTTATGAATGCTTCAGTGAAGTGATTTGACTGAAACTTGGTAGAAGAACAAAAGCACCCCTTCAAAGATTCTATTCTATTCTATTCTATTCTATTCTATTCTATTCTATTCTATTCTATTCTATTCTATTTCTATTTCTATTTCTATTTCTATTTCTATTTCTATTTCTATTTCTACTCTATTCTGTGTCATGGCATGCCATCCAGCTGAACGAGTATGGACTTGGTGCTTTGGTTTTAACAGAAGGCATGGCCCAAATTTCATAGGTTATTTATTTATTTATTTATTTATTTGTTTATTTGTTTATTTATTTATTTATTTATTCCCTACTTAATCTATCCCCAGACCTTGCACACACCTTACCCATTCTCCCTCTAGTCTAGATTCTCTCCTGCATATGAGATGAACCCATTCCAACTATCACTTCCATGGTTTTTCTGTTCCAACTGCACAGTGGCCAACCTCTGTTGAAGTGGGCTCTGCACTGGGGCCTCCTTTAAACAGAAAGAAGAGCCTGCTGCAAACAATTCCATTTCTCCCACTCAGCACCTAGTCTACTGCAACGTTCTGATACATTTCTATGTCAACTGGACACCAAATAAGAAACAAATCATTTCTGGAAAGGAGGAAAAGATGGAAGGGACAAGGAAAATAAAAAAGATCAGGCTAAATTTACTACTAGGCTTTTCTCCAGAAAGATCACTGCGATTATTGAAGAGGTGGGAACTGTTCATTAAAATAAAACTTCAAGCAGCAAGTTGCCAAATGCTAGCGTTAGCTGCAAGCAATGGCATGGTTTAGCTTGCAACAGCGTCTTCAAGTTACACAAGGAACTGCTTAATCAAAGCCGCAATGGTCTTACTTTAAGCAACTTTAAGTGGTAAATTTACCATATTTTTCGTACTATAAGACACACCTGACCATAAGACACACCTAGGTTTAGAGGAGGAAGACAAGGGGGAAAATATTCAGGCAGAGCCTGAGTGGACCACAGATAGGTGTCCTCTGGTGTGCCAGTTCTGCCTATTGACTCCTGCACTGCGGAAAAGAGACAGAAGAGGCAGGCAACGACAAAGACAGAAGAGGCGGGGTTCAGCACTGTAAAAGGACCCTGCTGCCATGGTCAGAGGGGAAAAGTGCGTCTTATGGAGCAAAAAATAAGGTACTTTATTTGGTTCGCAAATGCTATGTAGAGTGTTTTTGTGGGGATGGCCTGTGGTAGGATTCCTTTTACTGACTAAAGAGCAATTCCGTGTTATGAGGCCCTACATCAGAAATCCTCAGTGTGGTGCACGTGAGCATCCATGTGCCTGCAGGTTATCTATTCTGCCACCTTGTAATTCAGATCCCATCTGGCATGAGACTAGCCAGACCACCACAAGAGAATGAGATTTTGGGAATGGATCAGCTCTACCTCCACAGAACCTACGACATGCTCTCATCTTCTGAATGAACCCACTGATCAAATAACCTTTTATCTACCTATATTAATGAAAGAAGCCCTCTGACAGATGCTCTAGAAAGAAGAACTACCCTCTCTCTGCCAGCCTTCTTAAACCCATGCAGATATCTTTAATTGCATATTTATGCTGATAGAAGTCTTCAATGGGAAAAATAACTGAATGATAAAGAGCTACAGCAACTTTGACCAATTTAGCCAATTTTCCTGCTGCCTAGAAATTCTGAAAGTTGCAATTTCCAACCTTAGGAAAGCTAGACTAAACAGACATTTAAGCCTGGTCTTTTCAAAAACTGTAATTTACTTTTCATAGACAGGTCTCCATGATGTACATTTACATTTAATGTATAAATCCCTTGATTCCTCTTTGCTGAATGTGATAAAAAAAACAAACTGAATCACCATTCATTCCCTGATAATGCTTTATTCTGGATATCAGCACTTAGCACAAACTTTGCTTTATGGGCCTAAATATCCCTTTCCAAATCTATGACACAGATATCTGTTCGCCTCTAGGAATCTGCTCAATATAGAATGGGAGGATGAGGCTAGAATTCAGAATGAGCTTATTGGATGACTTACAGCCATTATATCCGGAGAGGTGGAAGGAAAGAGAAGAGGATGACCAACAGCACGGTGGATGAACTCATTTACAGTGGTGATAAGTGCACCTTTGAAAGACCAGAACGATCAGATTAGGGGCAAATTGTCATGAAGAAAATCTATGTGATCACTAAGAGTCAGCCAGGACTTGATGGCACAAAATCAATCAATGAATCAATCTTGTTAAGAGCTGGAGGCTATTTAGATGCTGAAAGTTGGAACCTGAAGGACAGTCAATAACGCTTTCTCAAACTGGCTTCCAATATCTGTACCAGTCCTAACCAACCCTGAGGCTTTATACTGTCTACAAATCATGGAGGCTGATTTTGGGGGCCAGCATTCCATCCTGCATCTGAGAAGAGTGTTGGGACTTGGACGCGTGCAAACACAGCTAGTTTCCCAGCTAACTCCAGGCTGCCAACTACACATTTTTTGTTCAGGCTCCCCAGAGTATTTTGCAAACAGTATTTTTTCTTAGACATACAGAGTGCTGGAACTTATCATCCTCCTCAATCTAGTGACCTCTGAGACTCTGGGATTTAGCCTGGAAACTCCAGGCACAGCAGATGGTTCAGAGAGCTGCTATGCTCAGCATTTTCTTCCGTCTCTGAAATTATTGACATGCCCTATTTTACAGCTAGAGATGCAGATAGCCACTGAGACATTTGCAAGTTAAGCAGACTCATGATGTAACGAAGAGCAGACAACAACAAAACTACTACTTCTGCTTCTTCGGAGGGGAAGGAAATTAAATTGAAACAGATGCCTAGCATAATTATCTCTGGTCATTAAGGGCATCTTCAGATGGATGGCTGCTAACCTTAACTGGTCAAAAGGCATGGTGCAGCAATTCAGATTTCTTTACTCTTTAATAAATGGAAAATTAAGAAAAAATGGAAGGGTTTCAAGTGGAGGATGTTGGCCTCCAGGCCCCTCATAAAATTCAGTGAATCAGGCAGGGCAATAGTGCAATAAACGCCTTGCTTAGAAGCACTCTAAGCATTTAATCTTATTAAAAAAAACACAAATAGCACATTGACTGAAAGGTTGTGAGTTTAAAAACCAGGAGAAGAAACGGCAACGCTGAGGAATGGTTGCATGCTCTCCACATTACTAGTCTGGGGAAAGATGAGAAAACATGTGCCAGCAGGATAGTTTTTTAAAAAAAAACTATTGCACATCAATGATTATGTAGAAAGCTTATCAGTCTGGCTTCAGATCCAGTTTCCCATAAAGAATATCCCTTTGATGAGCTTCCGTGGGATGCGGACAAGGGAGCTGGATCTCACTGATTTTCCTGGTCTTCCCAGTTAGTTTTATATCCTTCTGGACCAGGATTTTAGGGACAGGAATGAAAACATCCTTTCCCCACAAATTCTTATCTGCATAACAGGTTCTAGAAAAGGGTGCCTTAGGGACTTCAGCTCTGTGGGTATCGACTCATGTTTATCTCTTTAACATGGAGCCTGCCATTCAATGCGTTTTTCAAGTTTTTCGTGTATTTTAAACATGCAACTTTCATAGCTCAAGATATTACCAGCTGAGCTGACCTCTGGCAAACATTCAAATTATCTGCTTCCTCCTCTTCCTCCTGCTTGCAAAAGGAAGGCTTTTCCCCTCCCTCCCCACCTCCCAATTCAGGAATAGATGCCAACATTTCATTGGCTCGTTTCTAAAGAAGTGAATGCTCCCACCAGAGAAAATGCCATTTAATTCCCTGGCCTCTCGGCAGTGAACCACCATGCTTGACTCCGTCCTGGAAAAACTGCTTTTCTGGCATGAAACTCTTCCTGGGTTGGTTACAATTTGTAATGTAGCCCACCAGCAGAGCTGATGTGGCATTACATAGCCTTCTCCATGGATTTGCTTGACTGCTTTAAAAAAAAAAAACATTTTCACCTCAGGAGGTGCTTTTGGCCAATTACCAGCCCAATATACTCACGCACACGTGATAAATTCATGAGTGATGTATGTGAAGGAGAGATGATGCTGGACACTGCGAAGGGAGGGGGGAAAGGTTGTTGTGTATTTTTGAAGACTTAAAACTTGAAATGAGGGCAGGAGACATTAAATTCTACACCTAGCAAGCTAGACAGCATGAATGCCGACGTCCTTACATTCCACGTTCAGCTACTGGGTAGCTTCAATGAAAACGTTGATGGCTGAAGGGACCTTTGCAGGATCAAGTGTTGCAACCATTCAAGGATTTTTTGTTGCATGGTTTTAATATTATCTTGATTCTTTAATGTGTATGTTTACATGTTTTTGTTTTAATTTAAGAACAAGAGGTTAGTTTCCTGTATATGTTTCTACTTGCATTGAGGAAAGTCTGAAGTCATTCCCTTCTTTCTTCCATCATTTTTAAAACTTTTTGCCTTTTTTGATCTCATCCCCTCCCCAATTTTTCCCTTTTGTTATTTTGTATTTTATATATTTTTTTGAAATGTAATAAAGTTTTTTTTTAAAAAAAGACTTGGAAGTATTCGGGCAACCCCAGGCTGAACGTATTTTGGCTCTCTAGATGATCAGCCCCTTCTTGAGAGAAATGGGCAGTCTAGAAGCAAGCAAGCAAGCAAGCAAGTGTAAAAGGGGGGAAAAGTAAAGTAGCAAAAATCCTACACAATTCCGAGTATTTCCTTGCTAAAGATTTACGGTGACTTATAGCATTAGCCTGCCATTGCTGTGGCAACAAATCACTAATGAAGACAGGCTTTATATCATCACAGCATGGCTAGGTGACACTACCTTATAAATCATTACCGAGGAAATGATCTCTTGTAATAATGGTGAATAAATAAGGGCAAAGAAATTAAAACAACCCAGTGGGATCCTCCAGATGTTGGACTGGAGTAGACACTTCCCTTTATTGAGGAATGGGTAAGTTGTCCCTCTCTGTCTCTTATCCTCTAATCATGGACTTTAGAGGGGCTTCTAGGCTTAGTTGTGCACCAAAGCTCCGTTTTTCATCTTGCTAACCTTGTTTCACAATCTTGACATTAGATCATTTCCGTGGTCTATGTAGGGCTACTTTTCAAGATGGTTTGCGAACAAAAATTAATTCAAAACTAATTGGTCTTGCATTGAAATGATGAGACACGAACTGTTCTTTGGGATGTTCATAAAAAAATGAGGAATTTTTTTCTATAAGTCCTTTTGGCCTGCTAAATATGCAATATTGGCCTTATAAAGATTTACGCTTGGAAATTGAATATTACTATATAACACTATTCCCCAAACTGATGTCGTTCAGAAGCTCAGGTTATGATTCCCATTAGTCATAGCTAGCAGGATAGGCATGTTGGCTGCAGACAATTAGAATTACTGTCCAAAAATTGGGGAACACTTTTATATGGAATGGAACATGCTACTGTTAATTAGAAAACACCCATGCAAAATATTTTTTCCATGGCTTCCAACCCATTTCCAATTGCAATTTAAGTGCCAGCTCTACTTTTTATATTTTTAAAAAGGTAGGCCTAAGTTCTTCCCAAAAATGAAAATAAAAAAATCTTACTATGTCATGTGAAAAAATATAGCTGCTTGTTTCAGAGCCAAGGATCCCTGTCACTCTAAATCTTGCTGTCCCTATAGCATGTTTTTGCCATGCATCTCAAGTGGGACTCCGTTGTGCCATTGTTCCTTCAGCTGTACCACACAATGGTGAAAGAACAACATTGTTGAATTCCCCTGGCTGAAATTCAGATGTCACCAACTACAGGAAAAGCCATTACCAACTGCCACACTGAATATGCCAGAGCTATTTGTATTGTCTGGGCACTCTATTCAATATATTTTTTTTATATCTCCCCCTTCCCCAGCCTATTGACCTAATAAACACTAGATGGCCAGAAAGGGTTTATATATTTTGACTGCAACCTAATGTGTGAGAATCCATGTGAATCTGTGTTCTTGTACATGAAGAAAACTTAACTGTTTTTATTAACTGACTTGTTGACCACAAGATGGCACCAAAACGTTGGTGTTTGCATCACTTCACTGCCATCTAGTGATCACTTGTGCAGCTGCTGGATAAAGTGCTGCAGAGCTTTACAGTAGCTGTCAAGAGTTTTTTTCCTATTTTTCATACCAATGCCTAGTATTTTTTTTAAAGTCTATATTACATTTTATTGTTGTAGCTGTATTTTTAAATAAAATTACTATTAAAAGAAATGAAACCATCTCTTCTTTGGTGGTATACAGTCTGCTTGGAATGTCCTGTGCCAAGATATCCACTCTGAAACAACTTTGGACGGTCTTGGTAGCAGGCTGAAGATGAGACAGAAGCAACATTGTGAGGATATACATCCTTTGGCACTCTGAGAAGCAACTCCACACCAGGAAAAAGAGGCTGAATGCCAGGATAAAAAAATTAAACATTGTGTATATATGTGTATGTGTATATTGTATTTGTGCATATATACACATACAGATTAAATTATAAGATACAATACACATATATTTAAATTATGATGCACACACATATACAAACATGCATACACAGTTGACTGTTATACAGAAGTTTATGAAGAAAGGTAAGCTTGAAAGAACTGATTGACCCAAAGTCACCCACTGACTTTCTCCAAAGTCCAATATTTCAACCATTACATTGTGGAGCATTGCTTTTCTCTACATAATCTTTAATGTTAATTGTGGTGTTTTCTGCATTATGTGTTTATCATCTTGCTTTTTAAAGACTGTTTTTTGTTTCAAGTTGAAAGGGGTGTCTCATAAATCTTTTAAATAAATTATCCACAAATGTGTAATTTAGTGTTAAGTGTTGATTTTATTACTACCACCAACTTTAACATTCATGGAGGATAAAGCAATCATTTTCATTAGTCCTAATGCCCTTTGCTACTTCAAATATCAGAAACTTTCCTGTCAGTAATTATTGAGAAAATATGTATGTGTGACCTACTATCTTGTGTACTGGCTTCATTGAACCATTTTGAAAAAATACTACACAACATAAGCCTTTACTGTGATCCAGCAGCGCAGCAAGTTATGCATTTTTTGTATAGAAGAGCAGGTGCAATTAGAATATAGTAAAATAAAGAAAGGGAAACTGAAGTACAAGGTTCAGTCTGCTTTCTAATTTCCAACTAGTTAATTTTGAGCTATTGTGTATTGGAAGAATAAAGATATAACCTGCACCTGGGCCCATGGGATTGTGCAAACAAGGAAATGCAACATTTGTTTCGAAGCTAATACAGACGGACCTTAAATGTTTTATTTTTAATCCTTGGAGGTGGACAAAACAAACATCTTTCAAAAGCATGTATTTTATATATTTAGCTGAACAAGGCCTCGTTTCATCTCAACATCTTAGCAGAAGAGTTTGCCCTTTGAGTAGAGTGCATCACTTTTGCACAGGCACGTTTTGGTAAAATAAGGCACAAACTTGCTATGGCCTGGATGACTACTGCCCTCTATAGGTTTTACTCCCTAGACTGCAACATTGAAAATCTTAAAATAATACATATAGCAGAGGTCTGCCTATGCATGCATACATACCATAGAAGTTTGAAAGACCGAATAACAAATATCAATTTTTTATGGGATTCAGGCACATAGTAGCAGGAAACATTCAATAACCTAAATTGCTACCTAAATGTGTATATAGGTACTCCTTGATGTATGGCCACAATTGGGACCAAAATTTCTATTGTTAAGCAAAGCAGTTGTTAGGTAGGTTGTGCCCAACTTTATGACCTGTTGGACAGGGAGGAATCTTACACAATAGAGATCATATTCTCCATCAAAACAGCACAGTTGCATAAAACACGGGGTGGGCAAATATGTCCACCTGGGAAAAAATAAAGAAAAAATTGATACTAGTATGCTACTTTTTTTCCCTATAGATTTTTAAAATAATATCTTATATTAGGACATTGATGCAGCCATTACAGTAAAAATAACCAAAAACATTGTAAATATATAATCCTTGCAGAATTCAGAGTATAATACACAAATTTACTTTATACTTCAGCCAAAATCACTTAACTCATACATCAGCTAGCAGGGTGGGATCAGAACTTTCACAGGTATGTTGAACTCATTTCAGAGGTGCCAGTCCTCTGTCAATACTGCTGTTGGAAAATTAACAAATGCTGGGGGGGGGGGGAGTGTCACTAGAAGCCCTGAGTGTGGTCTCTATGTCAGCCAAGACAAAATAGCCATAGGACAAAGCCCAGCCATCAGAAAAGGAGACACAGCAGAATTAGGTCAATTAGACCTGGACTGATTGTACTATATTCCCATCCCCATGACCATGGTATGTAATGTAGATGGGTTTTATGGCAAGACTTGGGCCAGGGAAACAAAACACACCATTTTTACAATGGAACTAAACATTATTTCAAGCTGCTTCAGGTTACCAGGCGGACATGTTAGCAAGGTATCTTTGGATAGCAAACCGTAGGACATGAGAACAAGGCCATAATCTACATTCTTAGTAGGGAAAAGTAAATGGAATCTGTTTGTGTCATGGCTAGGAGGGAGTAGGTGCATTATTTACCCCATCCCACAAAATCAAGTAAACAATACTTGAGTTTATTTGAATATTTTGGTTTGGTAATTTCTTATGCCAAAACATACAATTTTTGAAGTATAAGACTGTAACTAACCATAATCATAAAGAGCAATTCAAGGCTCTCTTTATAGCATTCCAAAAAAAATCCAACCTCTTACTGGTCAGTTCTGGGGCTTTTTATAAAACCGAGTATTTCTCTGCCTTTGCAAGCAACAAGAAAAATTCTTCACAGCAGCTGCAAGGCTTGTCTACATTCCCTCAACCTTGAGGTCATGAAGCATGGCAAGAATGCTGCAGGGGCAGTAGAACTTGTGCCTCACCAACCCCACCCATCTCCCTATATACTTTGGCACCCCCTCTTCCAAAAAAGAGAACTTCATCTTGGGAAGCAGCAAGTTTGGTGGTTGACAGAGAAGCAGGAGGGCGATCCCTTGCCCTCCCCCCAACTCCCAACTGGGGCCTTGTGGACTTGTAGAGTAGAACCAAATAATCTAGATGCTGTTCTGGGGTCTAAAAGATTTAGCTTATAGCGCTTCTGGAATTTTATCATACATGTATCTTGCATATTCAGAATATCTGTGTCTGTCTGTCCATCCATCCTAAATTCAAAATCCAATGAAATTTCCCACACTATCCTAACAAAGTGAGGATAGTTTAGAACTATAATTGTTTAGACTTAACAATGGCATTCAGTCTTTATTTATGTATCCATATAGCCACTATCAATTAGATTTCTATTACGTTTGCATAAATAAATCATATATGAATGTATATGTGAAATTATACAGTGAAATGGATTATACAGTGAAAATGGATTCTCCGTGCCCCTATTATACCTAGAAGGCTGATATTGCAACATTGGGAAGATAAATGTATAGCCCCATTCACTCAATGGCCTGAAGACCTGATTACACTTGCTACCTATGAGAGAACTGCGTACTAATATAGACTTCGTATGGACAAATATAATACAACTACAGAATGTTAAAAAAAGCATGATAGTCTTATGTGTATTAGAAACACATGCACGTACACATACTGTTGCATTAATTATATATAGAACTGTAACTGTATATTGTTCTAATATATTAAAATCTTTTTTCTCTCTTGTATCTTTAAGTACTCTCTTTAAGTACGATAATGTATTTTTAATTTCTTTTTGTTTGTTTTTTCCTTTTTGTTATTATTTGAAAAGCAATATTTTTAAAAAATAAATCAGCAGATACGGACATAATTATCCAGACCCTAGCCAAACAGTATATTCTATCAGCATTTCTGCATGTTTATTATGTTAAATAAAACACATACATATGCTGTACAAAACGAAATAGCCTGTATTCCCGAAGAATAATCTTATTACTTATCCATCCCACCAGCATCCCAAAGACCTCCAACATACCAAAACGTAGAAGTATAGCTTTAGAAACTCCTGCTAAGTGTCAAGAGATGGAAATAAATATGTACTGTCATTTCAGTGAAGGCTTGCAAGACAAACCCAAAATTAAAACTGAGATAATAACACAAAATAGTTAACAGCACTTTAACAGCAAATTAAACCTAATCCAAATGAAACAGCACTTTAACAGCAAATTAAATCTAAATCATTTCAAGTTTGTTTAAGCCAAAAGGTGATACAAAGGTGCATCCATCCAGTCCCTAATATTTCAGTGCTCTGGATTCTTATAAGCATCAGTCATTTCCATTTTGTGCCGCTGAACGGAGAAATCTGATTGAGAACTTAGTGTTTTTGTCCCATTGCTGGGAATGTTTCAGTCACCAGCATCTTCAAATTGGCCGTCCTCTGTCACAGCTTTTAAGTGAATCAAAGTCAACGGTGCTACGTGGTGTAAGCTTGGGTCATACAGAGGTTCTTCTTGAATTGAATAGGATGCCTGTCCATTGCCATCCCAGAAACTTCCACAGTAGATAATATCGTCTAAATCTAAAGAGGCAATTTGGGAACAATGTAAAAATGCACTATATATATATATTGTTGTACAATACTGAAATTAATATAAATGTAGATTGCAAAATTACCCAAGCTAAGGTTCTATTAACTTCTGAAGAAATGCTTTATTATAAATATTACTATACTTATTTATATTCAGCCTTTCCTCCAAGGAACGTAAGCTAATGGCGCTGGAAATATGCTATTTATTTTTTTTAAGAGTAAACAAAATGTCTTCTTTGACCAATATGATTAGAAAGCTAGGTTAACATACAGAAGTAAATATTACTGCAGCTATAAACAAAACTTATTATTCTAGGATTCAATTATCCTCTTCATCCAGTTAAACCAGGAACAGAAGTCATAAAAATCTTCATGTTACAGAAAAAATGTAACTAAATTAACTTTACAAAAGAAATGTTTTCAATTTCAATATAAAGGCTACACATGCTTTTAATTTATAGGCTATATTTTATGAAGGACTATTAATCGACACTGTGAAATCTTGCAATACTCACTAACTCATTTCCTTTCCTTTTCCAATTCATACTTGCTGTCAAAAAACTTCAAGTTCTCATAAGAAAAAAAAGGATCTGTTTGCTAGCATAAGACTCAGAAAAAAAAATGCTAGAGACAAGAAAGAAAAATGTGCATTCCTTAAATGATAATATGCAACTCTTCTCCACATCACACCAGTAATTTAACATTTTACAGAAATGAAGAAAAATGGCAATTAAAAGAAAAATCTTTACCATTTAGAAAAAAATATGTATTTCATCCTTGTTATATTACCTTTAGGCAATGACATTAAATTCTGATTAAATTTCAGACCTCTACAGAATTATTGAGAACACAGGCTTTTTCTTTAAAACGTTAAGAAATAAGACAAATCAAGATCAAAGGAACACAAAAATATTAAGAATTAAAAGTATCTGAGACAGTTCGTTCTTTTGCTAATTGAGCCAAAGGATAAAAATGGCACTACAAGTAATTCTTGTTTAACAACCACTTGTTCATTGACCATTTTAAGTAAATGATGGTGCTAAACAAGTGATACTAACAAGCTTCAGCCATCTCACCACTCCCAGGGTCGTGTGATCGCAATCTAAGTGATTGACAACTGGTTTGAAATAGTATGTGCATTATGCCTATCGGTGTGTATTGTTTAGAATGGCTCCCTCTCTGATCACACAATCAAGGGCTTTTCCCAAGAGCATTTGTAAACTGGAAGATGGCAGCAAGTGACAGTCATTCATGTCAATACGCAAAGCAAAATGGTTGAAAATACAATTTTCTTGCAGGTGAACTCTCTAGCCCACTTTTCCTATTTGATATATGATTTTTTTTCATTGCTGAACAGTCCAGTAGAACAGCATCCCGTGATTCCCAGAGGACATTTCTTTTTTTAATGGCAGTTGCATTTTTTTTGTTTTTGAGTCAACGAGACAAATAGGTAGCCTATAAACTGAATAAATGCATAATCTATCTCATATCTATGGAAAATAAATATGCGATGTCACCACAGGCACGTTTAAAATAATACACAGAACTATTATTGTTATTATGTTTTTTTATATTGTTGGCTTTTTGTATTGCAAATTTTTGAATTGTATGCTAGCCGCCAGGAATCACTATTGCAAGACAGGTAACCATATAAATATATCAAATTAATTAATTAGTCTATAATACCATAGTTTTACATGTCTTTAATTAGTTGACATAACCATTAAATAATAGACAGAACAGATGTTTAATGAACTATTATAGTTGTCTTCAAAAGAGAGGCAGAGACATTACTCTATATTTCTTATACAGCACTATATTTCTTACCTGGGGGAAGCAACCTGGGTAGAACACAGAATAAGTTATTGAAAGTGTTATATTTTTGAACAGATCCTAAATAACTTAAAATAGAATGCCTACCACACATCCCTATTTGGAAAAGTTGGAGCTTTTGTTTCTATCATGACGAGACAGTTAAGAATAAAAATTAATATCCACTAGGATACAGCTCAATGCAATCCTCAATTGCAGGGGACTGTGTTCTTCTTTGAAACTACACAACTATTCTAAACTTACATCCCAACTGTGTATTTTAAGAGAAACTTACTGAAGGAAATATTGGTATCCTAAATTTAGCTGATTATTATCCTGAGTTTAGCAGTTTAGCAGATTTAACACTTGATGTTATATTTTTATAAAGCTAGATCAGAAACATAAACACTAAGAGCATATCTTTAGAAAGAGGGTTGTGTCCTGTTCAGAGGTGGTATTCAGCGAGTTCTGACAGGTTCCGGACAAGCAGTAGCGATAATTTTTATTGATTCAGAGAACCAGCAAATACCACCTCTGATTGGCCGACACTGGGAAATACCACCTCTGATTGGCCAATAGCATAGCCACGCCAACCAAGCCACGCCCACAGAACCCATAGTAAAAAAAATTGAATACCACCACTGGTCCTATTACTGTATAATAACCTAACCTGTTAAATGCAAAAATACAGTAATTTCCTAGCAATGATTTTTCTCTTTTTAAAGGGAGGCAATTTATTACAGGTGCAGCAGTTGCTCTATACATTTACGTTATAATTTTAAAGTATAATATATACTTCTGTCTGTTAATTTGTACAGTCATAAAATGAGGGGGTACATATATTAATGCTTTATAGAGTTTCTTGGCAATAACTTTGTATATTTTTCACTATCAAATGCTGTTCTTCTGCTTCAAAGAATAAGTCAGTATATTACTATCCTAACATTATTGCAGACATTGTATTTACATTACTTGATTAACAGAAAGAAGGATGGTTTGTATCTTGAATAAATGATTTCTTTAATTCAAAACAATTATAAAATTAAAATTACAGCTCTGGTTAGAAAGAACTTGTGTTTTCAAATAGAGTTGGCAGAGGACTGTGTTCTTCATTAAAACCACACAACTATTCTAAACTTACAGCCCAACTGTGTATATTTAAGAGAAAGTTATTGAAGGATTACTATGGAATCATTATCAATTAAAATGGCAATGTAATTAAACTATCAGGGGGACAAGTATTTGTAAAATATGCAAAGGAAAGAAACTAAGGAAGCAGTATAAATATTTGGGAAAAAAAACCTTCACAATTTATGAAAAATCTGAAAGGTAATGAATAAAAAAAGGAGTTGCAGCTGCTTACACCAGTTATTTACTAGCAAATGCCTAGGCATTTCTACTTAGGAGTTTCTGTTATTTAATCCCAGGCCAGAGTACAATTTTAAGAATTATTATATTTATATTCTGATAATACAGCTTCTGTCAAATTAACGATAGTGGAAGTGCTGAGTTGCAATTCTCTCCTATCTTCTCTCTTAACAAGCTCTCTAGTAGTCTACTGCAGCTCAGAATTGTGCCCGCTATAATATGACAATTATTTAGGACCAGAAAGAAGGTAACCTAAACATCTTGCAGGGAGCCGGTCTTACATACAATTAGATTTCTTTAATAGATTTACAACTCTATGCGCATTTAACCTGAATATATATAAAAAAGGTAAAGTTTCCCCCATCAGCCGTATCTGACTCTAGGGGGCAATGCTCATCTCTGACTCACAACCAAATAGCCAGCTTGAATAATGCCATAAGCATTATTTGTATCAGAGATCAAAAACATTCTAGTATCTATTTAGAATTTAGATACAGCCTAGAACCACACTCCTGAAACATGACCGATACAACTGTGTTCTCCATTTTCTCATAGGAAACACCAAGAAATTCATGTATCAGTGCTTTAATTTGTCCAGTGAGGAATCTGACAAATACATGATGTATTTTCCCCAGTGATTAAGCTTCCTAACTTATTTGAAAAAAATCATAAATAAGCATTCCCTTACCGTAAGAGGTTTTATTGTTTTCAGAGTCTTCCATCTCCTTATCCCAGTCCTCTTCTTCATTCTGGGTAACTGTTGTCATTTCAGGAAAAACAGTTTGGATAGCTACATCGTAATCTTCATCGTCTGATTTCCAGTCTTCATTTTCTGATTGGAAGTCTTCAAAATCATCAGAGTCCTCAAGAGTACTTATTTTTGCCTCCACATTTTCTGTTAACCCTACAAAGAAAGTAGCCAGTATTTAAAATATAGAAAAATAAACAATCATAAGGAAGATCTTATATACCGGTATTAAGGGTAGCAGAGATAAAGTACAATCAATGTTAAGCTGGCTTCATGCAATTTATTTTTTTATTTTATTTTTTATTTATTACATTTTTAATCTGACAGTTGCATTTATAGCTAGGTTTTGACAAGACAGCAACTACCTCCATTTATTACCCCATGCCCATTTCACCAACTAACATCAAGAGAAAAGATGGAAGTTATGGAGCCCGAATTAACCACATGAACTGCAAAGCATGCACAATGGATACATTTTGCATTACCCTCAGATTTGCGGGATCAGTTTCAGGAACACCTTCTAACAATTTCAAACCCAGCCAAGGTGCAAGCCATGCATAAACATCTTAGGCATCTTATCTTTCAGCCACTATTATTTAATGCTAATGCAACATGCTAGAATATTTGCCTGCACCGCTCAGAAACCCAGGTATGATATACTGTATATGATAATGCAGGTTTAGTAAGAGTTTTTAAAATCAGAGTGAGCAATTGTTCATGTTAACCAATTAACTGCTCAGAAAAAGCTTTAGAAAAAATTAACTGAAGGAAAAAAACCAAGCCTTTGCCCAACAAATCTGATTTTTTTTTTCAGGCTGTGGAAAAGAATACTTTCCTATTTCGGAAGCTAATTGCTTGCTTGATATATAAGGGGAAACAATATTTGAAGGCTAGGATTTCAGATGCTAGATGCAAAGAGATTGTAGTAAGCTATTTCACCTTTTCTTTTCTAGACAACACATATTTCTTCACTCCACCTCTACTACGGTTTTCCATTCAGAGATTCTTAAACAAATTGACCAACTGAAAAGCAGGAAAGCCCCCAGTAGTGATCTAATATCATCTAAGCTGCTAAAGGGAAATGCTGCTTTATAAGTCCCTGTCTTGGTGTCCCTTTTTAAACACATCAATAAAACACTTCAAACATTTGATGACTGGAGTTCTGTAACCATTCTCCTTCTATAAAACGGTAAAAATAGAAACTCTTCAGTTAGCCTATAAAATGAGCTTAAAACACGATGGGCCCATTTCCTCGTTATAAGTTTTTGGATTGAATATATCAAGAATCAAGAAAAATTTCTAGCAGAAAAATATAAATGTGAGCAAAGACATCCTTTATGTATAGTCTTTATTTTAAACAATTCTTCAGTTTTATTTCAAGAAACAGATTCTGATGAAAAATGTCCCTCCCATTCATTTAGCAGTGGCCACTCACTCTTAATAATGATACAGTATGAACACAAAATCACAAAGTCAGATGAGAATAGAGCTGGCTATCTTACTGCAGATGTTCCAATCCACTGAGGCACAAAATAGGGTTGCATTCTAGCACCCTACGGCTCAATATTTCTGTGGATCTCAATGGTAATTCCTTCAACCATCCTAAAAACCAACTAAATTCAGTGACGGACATTTGATGCTGCTATATGCCAATGAACCAACTATTCTTTTGGTTTCTTTCCCAGGTGGCCCTTAAGAGAAGCTTAGGGCTTTAGCAAAATAATAATGGCAGGATATAAATAAATATTGTAAAAAGGTCTTATAAGCAACTATTTCCAAAACCAAAATTTAATCTTCCTGGGAAAGAAAGTCCCTTCAGATATCTATGGCAAATAGGAAATAATAAAACTGAACATGTTCCAGATTTTAAATTCCTTGGCATAATCTTTTAAGCTTCCAGAAGTTGAAGGGAACAAATTAGATCTATTGCTGCCAAAGCTAAAAACAGTGCCAAGCCAATTCTGGGCCTTTTCCATTCTAAATTCAATAATTCCTACCATCAAGCTTTTAAAAGCTAAAACTGTATTTCATAACTTGTCTAGTTCACAGCCTACAATGATCAAATGCCTTTAAGTACTATTAAATCGACAGTAGTGATGATATCTGGATTTACTGATTAATAAGGGCAGAATATTAAGAGGAGAACCTAGTTATATAATTTTGAATGGGAAAAATGGTTTTAAATATGTTTATATCTGATGTGAAGAAAATCAGACGTGGCTTCCTTAACTATATTCTTGTTTTCTTTTTCTATTCGTCCTAATATTGAAGGTGAGACATTTTGAATATTTTTTTCCTGTTCTATTTTTATTTGATATATTCTATTCTATTTCAGTTTATCTTATTTAAGGCTTCTTTTTAGTTCCAATTTTTTAAGTTTCTTGTGACTAATTCACTGCTTCTATTTTATGTGTGGTTATTTCTTCTGTGCTTCATCTTGCCTGTAAAAGGTTTAAAGTAAGAACAAAATTTAGAATATCCAACAGTAAGCCTAAATAGTTTGGTAAAATAAGCCATGTTGCTGGATTTTTGTCTCATTGAATTAAACCTTAATAATGCCAGACTGCATTTCACATGGGAGCCTAGACATGCATACAAAGGCTGTCAGCAAGTTAGTCACACTATACTTATGCAGCCCATCTCTCACCAACTTGTTTGGTAACAACTCAGTTACTAAGAGCAATAGCATTTAGACTTATATACAGCTTTATAGTGCTTTGCAACCTTAAGCGGTTTACAGATCAGCACATTGTCCCCAACAATCTGGGTCCTCATTTTCCTCGTGCATTGCACTGCACAATAGCTGAACAAGGCCTATGATTTCGTGCAACATACAAATCCACTGTATTTTGGATTTGTATTCTACAACTGAGCTACTGTTTCCTCTTCTAGAAATGCAGTTAGTTTTCTCTAAGTACCTTGTCCAGGTCTCCAAATGAATGCCTTTGCCTTCTTGACTTCCTCCTGTTCAGTAATGGAGGATCCATTAACTTCAATCTGCAAGGCAGAAATGCTTATTTAAAAAAAAAAAGATTCCTATCTCCTACTGTTTTCATATAAATGCTCCCGAAATTGCTGGATAACAGATATAGTTTATTTGTTGAAAATTGGATTAAATCTGTCTTTTGGAGAAAGGTTGGCCTTAAGTTGCTGCTACTAAAATATGGAATTGTAAATGTTAAATTTTAATGTTAAATTCGTAATGAGAATATTAAACTTTAACTTGTTCATTAATGATGACTTCGAATATTTTCTTGAAAAATAAAGCTTGTAAAGCTTTTAAGACCAATCTTTCTATTTGTCATAAAGAAGCAGGGGCAGTTGCCATAAGAATACTGTAATATTCTGTTTCCTCAGTTCAGAATTGCAAATAATGTAATCATGAATTCTGAAATTATGCTTTTAATGTATAACATATAATGTATGTTCCCCAAACCTGGATAAATATCTTAATATTGGATAAAAGTGGGGATTTTTTTTGGTAATGACCACAAAACCACTACACCAGGGGTGTCAAACTCTATTTCATTGTGGGCCACATCAGGCTTGTCTTTGACATCAGGGGGCTGGAGTGGGTGTGGCCAGCTTGACATCACTCATGTTGGGGGACACCTGGGGTGCCCCAAGCACTCTGCCAGCAAAAAATTATTTATTTATTTATTGGATTTATATCCCGCCTCTCTTCCCCTCACAGGGAACGGGCTCCCAAGCTCCGTTTTCAGCTGCGATGGCCTCCTGCAGTCCTTTGCCAGCAAAAACAAGAGCCTGGGAGGGCCGCACGCAGCCCTCCATAGCTCTGTTTTCACTGGCAGAGGTACTGTGGGCGAGTCCTTCACTGTTTCCAGGGCAACCCACATGCCAGATCTAAGCACCTGTGGGCCAGATCATGCCACAGGCCGTGAGTTTGGCATTCCTGCTTTATAGACTAAGACTTGATAAGGTAGCAATGAAAGCCTTGGAAAAATACTTAAAATGTATTCCCACCAGGCTCAAGGTTGACTCAGCCTTCCATGCAGCACTTGTGGCAATTCTGGCCGCTTCTTCTGAAAAAAGAAAACAAGGAGCAACTGGTTCACAGGCTTCCCTTTCAAAAGTCACCCTAGGCTTTTGCCATCACACAGCCCACAATAACGGGAAAGTGAAATAAGGGGGGATGCACATGGACCCCATCCCAAATGGCCTTCGCAGACTGGGGAAAGAAGGGGAGAACAAGCCAGCCCCGCACAACCCCGGAGGTCTCTCTCACGGTTGCACAAACCCCACCTGAATGTTCCCCGCTTCTTCCATCCTCACCCTGGCTGGTGCCTCTTGAGTGAGCCCCCTGATGACTATTAGGCGGGGATTCAGCTCTCCCCCACACACACACCCGATGCCAGTATCAGTGCAAGCGGACACTCTCAAGATTTTCTACCTTGGGATACTTCACCCACCCCAAAGTAGCCGGTACAGTGCCCGAGACAGAAATGTGCTGCTCCAACCCGGCTTACCCCCACACACACATGCACAAGAGAGAAGGGCTCAGCTCCAGCAGCTGTTTCACAGAGAAAACTCAGTTTCATTATTTGACACAAGCATGGTTAAACTGAGACAGCTTCGGTGATGACTGAAAACTTGACATGACTGTGTAATACTGAATTAAAAGTAATGCAGAAACTGGCTTCTTTTCTTGTCCTATATTTATTTGACAGACTTTGTTCAAAAGCTCATGGTAACAAATACAACCTGTCTCCTTCATTTTCATCCCAACAAACCAGAAAGGCTGCTTGGGATGAGAGAGTGATTGGTCCAAAGTCATCCACTGAGCTTCCACAGCTGAAGGTAAACTTATTGGACTTGAGTCTCCTATGTGCTAATCCACGTCTAATCTCTACAGCACACTGGCTATCAATGTAGTGTTGCATTGTTTAATGGAAATAAATGGGGAAGATTGTTTAACTACAAAGGATTGCTTTAGTTGGCTTGCATTTAGGTAGGGAGTTGGTTTGACATTTGCTGCTTAGGGATCTCATATTTTAAATAAATATAAATATTGGAAAGTAATATTTTGAAAATAATCTTGTGACTCTCCACTATCCTTGGTTATTTCACATTATTTGTCGTGATTTGTTCATCTGAATATGAAGTCATGCTCAGTTCTTAAATAAGGTTGCCAGATTCCTGATTGCCGTCCAGCCACTTTAGTAATTGTATAATAAAACTATTTCCAGCATCTTTAACAGTGCTTGAAAGTGCTCTCATGCCACCTACAGACAAATCGGTTACATTTCAAAGCAGAATTCTTTCTTTTTTTGGTTGGATAATTCAAAATTCAGCAAGAATCTTTGTTATAAGATATGCTTCTGAACATTAATCAGAGTGGTGAAAGAAGGATTGGGGTGTCCATTAAACATGTTTTTATTAGAGTTGACAGGGATGTGGAATTTGATCTTGGCTCACATCTTAACATTTAATGCTAACAAACTTTCAATTGAAATAAAAGTGTATGAGTTGGCATTCTGGACAGGGATTACTTCTACTGTAGTGTAGAAAAGACACTAATAGCTCTATCAGACAATAGCCAAAGACACATAAAAAGTTAATTCATTACATTGCTACTGTACTGTATGATCAGCAATGTGGAATTATTTCACTTAACAGATTCAGTCTGTCCAAGCTTCAGTAGAGGGTAAAATGAACATTTCTTAAAAGTCCTTGCGGACTTCTTTCTTAGCTACCGCAGTTAAGAGTACAACAATTGCTGGAGCATGGCAAGCCAGCTGGAAAACTATCCATTTTTAGTTTGTGGATTTGGCTGCTGAGGTATGAAGGGAATGACAGCAGAATTCAAGGCTATTCTTTGGCTCCCGTTCTGTCCATTTTAGCCATGGTGTGATAATACTTTTGATGCTGCAGTGGCAATGCCAAAAAAGATTATATCTAGGTTCCAT
Organism: Boaedon fuliginosus; assembly: GCA_027560395.1. Classification (NCBI taxonomy): domain Eukaryota; kingdom Metazoa; phylum Chordata; class Lepidosauria; order Squamata; family Lamprophiidae; genus Boaedon; species Boaedon fuliginosus. Next base: position 195,734 of record JANHGC010003588.1, read on the forward strand.
GATTTTAACTTCTATCCAGATGGTGATATATTGTGTGCTCCAAAAATTACAGTTTTTCTCAACTCTCACTGAAACACAATGTGGTATACTTTGACCCCAAAGTGGTCCTTTTATTGTCTTTTATTGTTTAAAATATGAAAGAGTGAAAAGGCTCTGGTGACAGCATGCTGAAGTTTGAATTTTCATAATTTATGTATTTCTTCTGATATTCTGTCCTTCCTTTGGGAAGCTGACAGCAAGATATAAAAAGCTCCCCGTTGTCCCCCAGCCTGATACCATTTACATTCACACCTGCTTAACTTCAGCAAGGCTACATGATTATCCATTGGGATGTGCTGTCAATACATTTCTGCTTTGTGCCTGGATTGCATTTCAACATGAAAGAATTAGAGTGAAATTAAGAAGATGAATACCAACAGCCAAAACCTATATATGCAACAATTCCCTGCCAAGCACAGGCTGCAGCAGTGTTACGTGACTTCAGTCATTCCAGTTCTCCATTTTCTGTTCCTTCAATGATAGAGAAATAAGGAAAGAGATAAACCTAATTTGAATTCCTACGTGATGTCAGGCATGAACATCAGGTCCACACATGAAGATCCAATAAAACTGATTTATTACTACTCATGCCTTTACACAGGAAACTTCTCAACCAAGGTTATGACTTAATGAGTTAGATAAGGGCCAATAAAATTCAAGGGGGTGTGATTTAGCTCACTTGTTATATGTAGATATCCTAGGCTGATGCCTCTGTTGTGTCCATCCCCAGATTCTGCCATGCCTTTCGCTACGTATGATCATGTTGACAGGACACACAGAAACTCAAACTCCTGATGGGCATCTTGAGGTCATTTAATGATAAATTGGAAGAACAGAGTATGTTCACATGTTTTCAGCCCATAGTTACTGTATATTTCTTGAAAGGTTTAAAAGGCTGGGCAAGAGGGATACCTCCCAAAGCCAAACTGCTCCCTATGTCCATGCTTAAAATAAGATAAATTTGGCTTTTTTAAGTTAAGCTATGCGATCTTGAGAAGCTGGGGGGCTGACCAGAAGTATTTGTTTTTAAAAATGGCTTACCAAGAGGCTGGTAAGAAATATTAAGTGGAAAACATTCTAGAAGTTGATATTTGTGTTGATCTATGGCAAAGACAAACACTATAAGATGAAGAGAACAATTGCAGGGGGAAATGGTTCTTTCCCTCTCTTAATTGCACAAAGATGTCTTGATACTTCATTTCCTTGATAGAAAACGTTGCAAAAGGGAGAGACTTTATATGCTTTAAAAGCATTTCAGCTGAAAATATAACACAGAAAGGCGATTGTAACATGCATTTACCGAAAAGATTTATTTCCTGAAAATAAGCAACATTCTAATTTTCTACTGGGTAGTTTAAAATCGTACAGCAGAGAACATGCTGAGTTTGGTATCCTATTAGGTCAAAGTTGAGGATCAGAAGAATTCTCTGTTACTCTGTTGTCATTTACAAAACATTTTTTTAATCAGTTGTATATTAGTGGTTGCTACAAACCTCTAGAAGAAATAAGGACCAAAGCTCTGGAAGAATTACAATGGACAGATCTAGTACCTGATGGATTGCAATCATTTTCTGAATGCAATGTTTTCTAATTTGTTTGTTAGATCAGTTGACAATATTTTATATTTATTTATTATTTATATCCTCCCTTTGTTTTTACAACTACCTCAAGGCAACAAACATATCCAACACATCTTCTTCCTCCTAGTTTCCCCATATCAACAACCATATGAGCTGGGTGAGGTCTGAAAGCAATGTAATGGCTAGAAACCTGGAGCAAACATTAAAAACAATCTCAAAATGGAATAGTTCAAATATATGTAAGCAGCATCCTTTTGAGTCCTGCGGGATTGAATTGAACTGCCGAGCTGCTGACCTTAGTGGTATGCAAGCCCAGCATCTTACCATGTGATCCACCATCTTAATGGTTTTAAGTTGAGGGTTTTCTGTACATGGATATAGTTGGAAATATGTAGGCAGGTCTGGGTATCAATTGTTGAGACACCCAGGTGGGAAAGCACATTTTTAGTTATGCTGGCTCAGAAATTCTGGGAGTTGAAGACCACAGGTCATAAAAAGGCCATTATTCCCCAGCCCTAATATAGACAAATCAAAGCTGAAAAGGTGTCTCAGTAGCGATAATGCTGATATTTTATTTTACTTTATTTATATATAATTTTTTGCAAGGAAGCATACTAATGGAATTTCAGATGTAAGAAGAATGAACCAAATTGTAAGTTGCAATGGTGGAAAGAGTGCATTAAATTTTATATAATAATAATGAATAAGTGAACTAGAATGAACCACATTAACTATTGAGGGCATTACACTATAAGAATAAATGGACTAAAATGAGCCACTTTAACTATTGAGGGCATCAGACTATAAGAATAAATGGAGTGACAATGTTACGCAAAAATGGCATAATTAAGTAAGTGCTTAACTATAACCAAAGGATTGTAGATATTACAATTAGTGGACACCCAATCCTTATTCAGGTTTTACAAGTTGTATAATATTGGAAGACATTGAGAAATTATGGCAAATTTCAAAAGGTGCTAAATGAAATGTCAAGAATATAGTAACAGTATTAATTGGTGACTGGAAATTAAAAGTTGGAGAAAATGTAACAAGCAAAAGTTGTAGGGTTATTTCAATTTGGTAGATGTAATAAAGCAGGAGATAGGTTAATAAGATTTATGAAGAGAATCCTTTGTTTATTAGTTACACTTCTTTTAAGCAACATAAAAACAGATTCTTCTGCTTGCGTGCATCTTTGGATGTACCACAATAGAATAAATTTCTAAAACAAATGATGAAAAAGTGCAATCCATTAAGCCAAACTATTTCTTGGAGTAAAATCTATATCTATATCTGTATCTGTATCTATATATCTATAAAAGAGAAGTGTGGTGGGGTGGGTTTGTTTGTTTGTTTGTTTGTTTGTATGTCCTCAATAGGCTCTTTCCTGCCAGCACCAATCTGGCCCAAATTTGGCACACGGATACCTTACCCTCTGGCGACAAACACTGTCACAGTCAGAAATGGGTTTTTGGGTTCTTTCCCCAAAAATTTTGGGGCCAAAGTGGGCATCCTCCTCCCAACTGACATTTCAGCTCTGAGGCTTCCAGCCAACTGAATCTCTCCAGCCAATGGAAGGAATGCATGCAAATCAGGCAAAGAATCCTGAGGGCAATGTCTCTCTACAGCCACTGGTGAGGGAGAGGAGGCAGGAGGGAGGAAGGGAGGGAGAATCG
>JANHGC010003588.1:262929-274388 GCA_027560395.1 Boaedon fuliginosus
AGATAGATAGATAGATAGATAGATAGATAGATAGATAGATAGATAGATAGATAGATAGATACTGTAGATAGACAGATAGATGATATAGATATAGATATACAGACACTGTATATATAGACGAGATGAGGCGAGGCGAGAAGAGAACAACAGAGAACAACAGAGTTGGAAGGGACCTTAGAGGTCTTCTGGTCCAGCCTCCTGCTTAGGCAGGAAATGAGGAAAACCCATACCATTTCAGACAAATGGTTGTCCAATCTCTTCTTAAAAACTTCCAGTGGTGGATCATTCGGAACTTCTGGAGGCAAGTTGTTCCATTGTTCTGTCAGGAAATTTCTCCTTAGTTTAAAGTTGCTTCTCTTCTTGATTAGTTTCTACCCTTGAGGTGCTTTGGAGAATAGCTTGATCCCCTCTTCTTTGTGGCAACCTCCAAGATATTGGAACAGAGCTATCATGTCACCCCTGGTCCTTCTTTTCATTAATCTAGACATACACAATTCCAGCAACCGTTCTTTATATATTGTAGTTTCCTAATCATCTTTGTTGCTCTTCTCTGCATTTTTATATAATTTAATTTGTGTGTGTGTATGTAACCCAACCTAATAGGGACCTCGAAATGTGCTATTCGAATATCATCATATTTGTTCTCTTTCTTGTCACACTTGTTAAGTGAAACACTGTAGTTGTTAAGTGGGTAGCCCGGTTGTGAACTGAATCTGCCTTCCCCATTGACTTTGCTTTGTCAGAAAGTCCCAAAAGGGGATCCCATCATCTCCTGCGCATGGCCATCCTTCATAAACACGAGTCACTTGCCAAGTGTCTGAATTTTGATCATGTGACCACAGGAATACTATAATGGTCGTAAGTGTGAAAAGTCTGTGTAACTTTGAACGTGTTGAGGCTTGAATGGATTGGATCGCTGGATAAACTGCAAGCCATGAGTTCTTTGGAATAATAATCTTTATTCTTGGTTACAGGATCCAGAAAAAAGAAGGGAAGTGAGGACTTCGTCTCCTGGGAGACTACATCCTAAAGGTAAGTCTAAAGGGTAGCGTAGGCACACACAAAAGAAGGTAGGAACTGAGCACATGGAGCTCAGATACAAGCTTATATAGTGATGGCACCACATTGCCATCTACAGTCACAATACCATTAATACACCATAGGAGATGTTAGGTATAGCCACCTGGTGGCCTTAGTCAGGGGTAGAGCCTAAAGACACGGATTTTTCCGTGACAGAACGGTCACTGTTGTAAGTTGAGGACTACCTGTATTGTTACTATTTACGTGATCTATTGGCTAGGAAAATTAAATCTGTGTATTCTTTGACCTGTAGACTTTTCACAGTTTAATAACTAACTGGTTGATTGCCAGTTCAGATCATCATTGCTTTGTCTTCTGTCATTTTTTTCAAGTCCGAACCTTTAAGCTGGGCCCTCTTCTGCCTTCTGAATATAAGAAAAATACCATGGCTTATTTGTTTTTCTGTTTTGTTTTCACCCCACGAAGCATTAAATCATCGTTGTATAATTTCCAGACCTGCAAGAGAGATGGCTTATGAAATTATTGTTCAGAGATTTGTTGCCACTAGCATAGGGCAGGATTCCCAAACAAGAGTCAACAGTAAATCAAAAGTTTCAGAAGTGAAAAATTGGCTATATTTCTGCTTCAGACTGTACGTTTACAGAAACAACCTGTGCCAATTCCTTGCTTGTCCCTAGCCTCTCCTTTCGGATTCATTGTAAAAACATATTATACTTTATTTTTCTGCAGATTTTTACTATCTATAGTATTAATATTTAAATGGGGGAGGGGGTGATTTTTAAGCCAGTGGCCTGCAGTAAGAACAGACTGGAGCATTGGTGATGAGAAAAGTAAAGTCCTGCACATAGCAATAGCAATAGCACTTAGACTTATATACTGCTTCACTTACAGCCTTCTCTAAGCTGTTTACGGAGTCAGCGCGATGCCCCCAACAAGCTGGGTCCCCGTTTTACTGACCTTGGAAGGATGGAAGGCTGAGTCAACCTTGAGCCTGGTGAGATTCGAGCTGTCCAATTGCAGGCAGCTGGCAGGCAACAGAAGTAGCCTGCAGTACTGCATTCTAACCACTGCGCCAGGCAGGAAAAAACAAGGTATAGGCCCTATATGCCCTATATTATAGGGTATAAAATAGTAGGATCTGGCTCAACAATACTACCTGTGTGTGTGTGTGAGAGAGAGAGATCTAGGTATCTTAGTAAAGCACCATTTATGTAGGAGCCAGAAACGTGCTGGAGCTGCCAAAAAAGCCAACGCAATCCTAGGCTGCATCAACAGAGGGCTAGCATCAAGGTCATGAGAATTGACGATGCCACTTTATACTGCAGAAGTGAGGCCCCACCTGGAATATTGCATCCAGTTCTGATCACCAGTTTATTTATTTATTGAGCATATGGCAAATACGTGGACCTCTAGCAGTTCAAATGTTAATGTCCAGTCCACCCAGGCATTCAAAGACAGGGTGGTCTATGTCTAACCTCGGTGGCGCAGTGGTTAAATGCAGCCCTGCAGTCTCTGCCGACTTGTTCAGCAGGTTGTCAGATGGAATCCTGCCAGGCTCAGGGTTGACTCAGCCTTCCATCCTTTCTAAGGTGGGTGAAATGAGGACCCAGATTGTTGGGGGGCAATAGGCTGACTCTGTTAACTGCTTGGGGAGTGTTATAAAGCTCTGATAAGCAGTATATAAAATCTGAGCGCTATTGCTATCCATGTTGTAAGCTGCCCAGAGTCTTTCGGGAATTGGGCGGCATAAAAATGTTAAAAATAAAAATAAAATCTGCATATCTCACTGATTTATTGATAACAAATACGTATAAAAACCAATGCCGGTAGTAGGTTGTTGTTTTTTTAATAAAGGATTTAAAGGATGGTTCTAGTATTTCAGAAGCCAAAAATGCTATTGGTCCAAATAGTATTGTTAAAAATGTAACTGTAAATATGGCTAGTGGGTTACATCTGATAGACGTTATTTATCTTTTAATGCAGCATATGTTAAAAAATAATCTTTATCATCTATCAATTGGTTCAAAGTCAAAATATCCCCTTCCATCCAATTTTTCTGTTACATCTTTTTTCCCAATTTTTAAAGTTGGGTTTCCCCATAAAATCAATTTAGCATGAGGAAAAGGGTCTTTTTTATTAGATATTATATTCTATAATTTTCTGATGGAATTGTTTCCAGAGATACTAGAGTTCTTAGTCCTCAGACCCCAATATTGCCCATCCAACCGTTGTGGCTTCCTTATTAATATTTCCTTTGCTTTAACTAACTTTCAACCATTGTCTTGCTGCAGCAAATTGAAGAGTTTTCTGATGTTAATGAAGGAGAAAAAGAAGTCATGAAATTATGGAATCTACATGTTATGAAACATGGGTATGTATTCTATTTTTAATCTAAAATGGATGAGAACAACAAATATGGATGAAAAATTATTCAAACTTTCAATTCATATTTTTAAAAATATTAAATATTTTGCTATCCTTATTTTAATGTACTGAGAATTTTTAAAAAATTAAAAAGTTTGAAATTGTGGCAATTTGGACAAGAATGGTATTTCTAAGCAAGATTCAGTTAAAACTTGCATCTTTTGAGAATTCCAAGTAATCTGAATTTTGTTTTTTCAGCAGTGACTGTGAGCACAACTTAAGTAGTAATAATTTGTTTTATGTTTTAATGTTAACAGATTTATTGCTGACAATCAAATGAATCATGCCTGTATGCTGTTTGTAGAAAATTATGGACACAAAATTATTAAGAAGAACTTGTGTCGGAATTTTATGCTTCATCTAGTCAGCATGCACGACTTTAATCTTATAAGCATTATGTCAATAGACAAAGCCGTTACTAAGCTCCGAGAAATGCAACAGAAATTAGAAAAAGGAGAGTCCGTTACAGCCACAGCATCTGAGGAGTTTACAGAAGAACAGACGGGTGCAACTAATGGTTATTGCGATGCTAATTCTAAGGAACGGTCTTCAGAAATAGATACTACATCTTGTATGACAAAACAGAATAGAAAACAGAAGATCTGAAAAGACCAGCTGACAAAAAAAATGAAGTGATATTCTAAGATGCATGAACTCTATAAGGAATTTAATAAGATACACAGATTTTTTTAACAGGCACTGCTGGAAACAAAGGATTTCATCACAGATAGTGTTGATATGGTTCCTATTGAAATAATTACGCAAGTGCAACATGTATATCAGTTCTAGTGATGTAATGACAATACTCAAAGTTTGAGCATGAAGAGCAATACAATTTTTGGAAATTTTAATTATGAAATGTACTGAATTTACATAACTTAAGTATATGTAAACCAGTTTTTATATAAAGATTTTTGCATCAGTAATGGCTGACTTTCCTACCACGAAGTTAAAAATGAGAAGAGATCGGAACAGTTTATAATTTGTACTTAAAAATTCTGTTTCCTTTTTGTAGAAAATAATGTATCATTTAAATTTGATCCTTCATTTTTATTCTATCAAATTAGAAGACTGCAGTTTTTAAATACATTTTTAAACATTCAAGTGTAATGTTGCACTTCTATAATGTCCATTTGTGGGGGGTGGAGAATTGCTTTATCTATTGCAAACACAGGGATATACTATATTAATTGTGCCAGTAGCCTAAAAGAATTTGTTGATATCATCTGGTATATGAGATCAGACTGTTTAGGGTGGATGAAGATGACGATATGCTGCTTTAACACCTTCAGCTTATGGTGGGCATCTCTGCCTATATTTGCATGTATACAAATTACAGAATCAAAGCACAGTTAACCTGGGACTTTTAGATGCTACTTTTAAGGGGGAACATGTAAAATTGGTCCAGAAAATGTGTTGCACTTCTTTTGCAAGTATTCTGTGATGTATTGCATTCAATACAGATGCTAACTAAAAGTCTGGTGCAGTCTTGCACTGCTCTTAACACGTTAAAGCATATGTTTACAGATTTTCTTTTTTTCCAATGGAAAGTAGCTTCACTACTGGTATAGTATCAGCACCAAGGGTTTGTTCCAGCAAGCACTGTGGTTGAGTGACATCACCTCATTTTTTTAAAAAAAATTCTTCAATAGTTCATTTTTCATATTCCTTATTTATAAAGGATCAGTTATGTAAATACAATTTACATTTGTTTTTATTTCATTCCATCATCGTAAGGAGGCAGTTCCCTGTTTTGGATTTTGGCTTTGGAATGGGTGGGGAAGAAGCTTCCTAATGGAGATTTTCAAAACTTTATAAAAACTGTAAATACTGACTTTGGTCCCTAAAGGTGTGTTTAACTGTGAGACTATTTAACTAATGGTGTGGATGTGATTTGTCATCCAGTATTAAATTCTTAGTCACAGATTTGTGTCAATAGCAAAGAGGGAGACTACAGTTTTCATTAGATGTCTTTTGTCTGCTCTGAGTTGTAGCAAACTCTAATTACACCTCTGAACAGCCGGCAAGCATTTCTCTTGGGCTTTAATTTGCTAAAGCTGTGCACATATGTAAAGAAATATTTTAGGAGAGACATAGATGTAGAGTTATTGCTTATGTCACTTAAGCAGTCGCGCTCTCAATGCTTAAAAGGAGGCTAGCATTCTTTGCACAAAAAGTTGATGACCCCCAAAAATAGTAATCAAATTACTTCTGTCAAGTAAACTTTGTATGTCATGTCCATTTATAATAAAAGCTGAGAATCCCTTTGTTTCTATTTATAATAAAGATGGATTTTCTATATGTACTCTTAATGAGACTTTGAAGAAATCATGTAAACTGGATGAACATTTGAATGGTACAGTAGATAAAGACAATTGTTTAATGAACCTTTTGTTTTTACATTAAATGTTTATTTGAAATTGAATTTTGTACATAAAGTTCAATATGTAAAATCTGCCAAGGTGTCATGTTGAATCTTTTCATATATATGCCAAAGTGAATTCAGAACCAGGAAAATTTAGTTGTGGGGAGAAAATGCAGTATTTGCATTTGGACTAATTGTGATCTTTGATAGGACTTGAAATGGATGGGATTTTTCTGCCTGCATTCTGGCTATAATACTTGGATATAATACTTTTAAAAAGACTTGCAGTTAAAGTAAGCGTAATCAAGATAAGACATACCGATAGTATATCAAAGAAAAAAGTCTGATGCTATGATTGTCCATGAAGGGATCAGAAATGGTCAGTGTTCAGATGGGCAACACAAATTTATTTTCTTTTCCTGTCTGCCAATCAGTAAAATACACAAAGCAATTATTTTTCACAACATTAACATCAAGTTAATATTTTAGAAAATTAAAATGGTAAAAACATACTTTCAAATATAGGTCTCTGATCTACACAAATTCAACCAGGGCCATAAATGCAGCCTTTCTGAAATCAGAGTAATAGGTAGTCTTCAACTTAGGGCACAATAGGGACCAAAACTTCCCTTGCTGAGCTATACAGTCATTGAATCACGTAATTTTTTTGTCATTTTTAACCAAGATCATTTAAATGAAGACAGCTTCCTCCATGGACTTTGTCAGGTGCCCCTGGAAGATTCAAATAATCATGTGACTGGGTCACTGCAACCATATATGTGTGTGTATTGGTTGACAAGCGCCCAAATTTTGATTAGGTGACCATAGGGACACCAGTATTAAGTGAGGACCAGTCACAAGTTACTTTTGAACAGTTATTAGATGGTTTTAAGTCGAGGACCACCTGTTTTACATTTTTTTCTAATGGGAATTCAGCAAATGCACCTTATTTCAGCTGCTATTAGTATATTGTGCATAAAATATAATTGCTTAAAAAAATTATGATATGTGGCCTGCTCAATTGTTCATGCTTCATCCTCTAGCTTAGCTACATATACTGCCCTTTCATCATTTAGCTGTTGTAAGTTGTTCATACTGAAAATCAATTGCAGTAATATGTAAAAGGTTGGCAGGAGCCAGAGTGAGGAAGGGAGCTCACCCATGTTATGGGGTGTTCAGGTTTCAAACCTGAGCTACTAGCTTCCCAGCCAACAAGATCAGCGCCTTAACTGCTGAACCACCACACTGCCCTAATTTAAGGAGAGGTGATCAGCTATTTTTAAGAGCAAAATTTTTTCTGTGTTAGATATAAATTGGCAGATATGTGTATACCTCTGTTCATACATTTACTAAACTCTCTTATGTTCCATTATGTGCTGATGCAATGTTCAGCACAAAGTTTCTGGGGAATAAAACTGCTAAGCCATCAAGACCTATTCTGTATATTGCTACACCGGTATCTTGTTTTGGTACTAAAGGTAACAAACATTTTCAAAACTGAGCTAAGTTACTTCCCAAAAGTAACCTCTTCAATATTCAAACTGACTAAAATAAGTAAATAATTCTGATTATTAAATTTCTTTATTTTAAAACTTTTAGTAGGGTGGCAGATGTCTACCTAGCTTCCATTGAAAGCAAGACCAATAGTTTTGAACAATGGCTCCTAATTTTTTGTACCTGAAGTTTCAGACACTTTCAAAGAATTTGGGCCTTCGCACAACAGAAACAAAAGGCTCATTTTACTAATTACCAAAAATGTTAAAAACATCACTGATTGACTCAGTATCCCATTTTACAACTTTTGAGTCTCACCTCTATTCATGTGTACAACTACTCGAAAGTTCCTGGATATGAGGGCAATGTTACCATCAATACTAAGGAATTATGGGCTTTTGAAAATAATAGATTAAATTTAGAACCAAGTTTTCCTACAAAAAAACCCCCTTTCCTTAGCTTTTTTTCAGCGTAATTTTAAGCAACTGTTTTATCTTGTACTAGCTGTTTACCCAGCTTTGCCTGGGTGTAGTCACGTAGCTCCCGCTGGGCCTGGCACTCCTTCCCTTTGTTCCCGCTCGGTCCCGGTGCCTTTGCCGCTGCCTCCTCCATCCCCGCTTGTCCCCAGCTGTTCCATCCCCGGCAGCCATTCCAACATAGTCCCGTTGCCTCCTCTGTCCCCGCTTCCCTGCACAGTCTCCTTTGTCCCTGCTTGGTCCCTCATGGTGCCGGTGCCTCTGCCGCTGCTGCCTCCATCCACGCTTGCCCCCAGCTGTTCTAACCTTGTCCCGGCAGTCGTAGTGCGCATGCATCGGGCGTGGTGCATGCGCAGTAGCGATTTGGTGTTCAGTGGTGGGGTCGTCACTTCTAGACCCAATTTCAGGGGGGGCAGACACCCCCAGTGCTAATTGCAGGAGGCCAAAGTTTGTCTGCAAAATTTGGCCATGAATGGTTGTTCCGTGTAGGAGCCTATAGGGCACAAAGTCACAAACAAACGAAGCCAGGTCAGTTTTATATATTTAGATTTGCTTTCATCTCCTGATATATCTCTGAAGATCAACAGAGAAAAGACCCAAAGGTATTTTTTTCTATTTTAAAGGCAGCTGGGCTTTCTGATTTAAATCAACAAATCCAGTTGCCTTTAAAATAAAAGCCCCTTTGGGGCAACTGTGACCAGGATGAATGAGACCCTCCAGAGAAAAGATTTCACCACAACTGGATAGGGTACAATAAAGTCAAATCTTTATTAAAAAGTCATGATACAAAGTATCTTGAGGTAAATACATACAAGTGCATACAAAACGTAATTCCATGCTAACTTTGCTTCCAAGTATTGCCACCTCATATGAATACTGTTTGAACAAAGCATCCAATTTTTCAGGATTCTTATGGCTCTAAAATACTGATTCAATTTCTTTTGAACGTTTTTGCTGCTCGTTATAAGGTTCAAGGTAAGCTTTTGAATAGCTTTCCTGTTTCATAGCTGCTTTAAAAAAAACACCAGCCTTTACCCTCTCAAGAGATAACATCTCTCTATTTCCTCTTTCTCTTCCATCCCCAACTGCAGAAAGTCAGCCTTTGCTGGTGAAACCAATTTCTATTGCTATAGCAAAAAAAAAAAAAACCCTTTACAAAAGTTTCAGAAATGGGGGGAAAAAAATTACTTATTAGCTCAGCATCTACATGCCTTCCTCACACAAGACAGAGGTCTGTGATATATTCAGAAATGAAGATCTTATTCTAGCCAAGGATAAGAACTACAACCCAGACATCTGGATAGCATCCGGATTTTTTTAAATTTGGATTTACATTTTTTGGTTTTCTAAAAGTAGAACATTTCTATTATGTCCTCCATTCTGCCTGTCACTAGATAAAAAAAAAGTTACTTATTTTAGACCATAGTAAAGGCATTTTGTATGGTATACCTCAGACTGCAAACGTCCTGTGGCAATCCTTCAAGAAGAGGAAACTGCATACGTACATATCTGAATACCTTCGCTAATCCCAATTTATGTGTAGCATTCTAAAAAGAAGGGGAAACCTCCTACCTACCATTATATAATGAACATATAAAGCTAAAGGCGAACTAAAGTATCTCATTCCTTTTTTTTTGTACCAGTTTTGTTTTATGCTCAGATATATTTTCACAGAGATCAATAATGAGAGGTAAAAAGTATATGGATGATCTGGTTTGCATTTGACATTCCTAAAAGAGGAATGTTAGTAACATCAATACCTTTTCCCGGTCTATATTCACACGAACATAAGGCAAGGTGGTGATTTATCTGAGTGCAAGAGAAGAATTTGGGTATGGCTTGATCTTAAACTGGGGAGGGGCAGAGGTAGGATTCTATCATCCTTAAATCCCAGCTTCTTACAGGATATCTTGAGATTTTGGGGGAAGTAACCATTTTTATTTAGATTCTGCTCCACAGAGTATTCCATTAGCCTTCTCCAAAATCCTGCCTCCGGATATAAAGAAACTTCAATCCCATAATTCTGATAACCAACAGGAAATGAAGTGAAATATATCTAGGAAACATTAGATTGCAATAGACCATGAGATAAGGTTACATATTCCTCAGTTACATACTCCTGAACCAAAAGACGTACTATCCATTAATCAGATATTAATACCGGGTGACAACTTTTACTTAGGGCTGAAACCAGAGTAGCTGGCAATCCCACCGTATAAAAAGGGAAGGGAGGAATTTTGGTCTTCTTTTTATCAGCAGTTTCTTTCTTTCCTTATTTATTAGACAGGACAGGGTATGGCAGCTAAGGACTCCAGTGAAAGCCCCTGGCCCTGGGATTGAAGACTTAAAGTTTAAGAAAGAAACTGGTTGCAAATCTTACTTAACAGAATATCCCTGTTGCAAGGAAACAGCTGCCAAGACTGGGTTCCCCATTTTGGGAGATGGGCATGCAGGCAATTTAATCCTACAAAGGAGATCCCAAAAAGAGGGATTTCACTTGCCCAAGTCAAAACAGCAAAATGGTGATTAACTGCAGAGGCTGAGAGCAAGGATGCTTTAGCCATTACCCTCTGGTTAAAGTTAGTCCCTGGCTTGTCTGCTAACTTGGTTATGTCAACCAAATTCTAAAAAGCATGGTAAGAGATCTCTACAATGCATTATTTTCTATATGGTACTTCCTCATTTGCAAGTTGCCTTGCATACCCTGTTGGCCTGACCCCAGTTTCTATCAAATTTATCTGAATGCCAAGTCTAGGTAAAGATAGGCGTGATGAACATAATTTACTTACTACACAAAACTCTAGGCTCCGTACAAGTTGTTCAGGAAAGGTCTAAAACATTTGCGCCCTAAACAGTTCCTGGGACTGTTTGATACCATCTTGAAAAAGGCTCAAGCTGTAGATGGCTCAATGCCGCTTAAGTGACAAATGCCACGAATGACATTTTCTCTGTCACGTGTTGCAATATCGTTCGACAGAAGCATCAAACTAAGGCACGTTGGTATTGCTCGCCAAAACAAACATTTCGGCTCAGATTTCTTCTGCAGTAAATAGCAAGGCACCGAAGGAAAAGGATAATGTAGAGGCCAAAAAGTCTTATTGCCCAGTGGACAGAAAACCTTTGGCAGGAGCAGGTTGAGGTACAGCATTTCAGTACCGAACTCTGATGAATAGGAAGACATACATACGGTTTTGGTCCCTTAACCCTGAGCCAATGAATAACACTAAGGCAAACTCAGTAAAGCGTAACCAAGCATTGACAGCAGGACCACAGTAACAGAATCATCTCTACCTTTTTTCTTCCAAAACCACGCTCTCACTTGGTGATCTCCAGAGGAGGACTGAAAATCCTATAATCCCCCTTTCACTAGGTCCTTGCTTAGGGATTGTGGAAGATCATGTCCAGCCCCTCTGGAGAACATCGGAGAGAGCGGTTCTAAAAAAATAATAATACTCAAAATGCATGATGTCGATAGGAAACACAACAGCTTACATAACTTTTCCAGGTTACTCAGCGTTTCACCAATGTTTCAGGTGAATCCAGTAGAGAAGACAGAGTTCAAGCAATGTTCATTTCACAGAAAAGTGGCATCAAGCAGCTCACTGAACCAACAGCACTATACCAAAGACACACAGATTTAACAGCTTGGATGAGCAAAT